>JAODAL010047481.1:0-29880 GCA_025379985.1 Phyllomedusa bahiana
CAACTCATTCATTGGATTTTCAACCTTGCTCACTTGATTGGATGTATCTGTCTCTACTCTCAATAAAGCTTATTTTTGAATACGAAAAATCTGAACCTATCTGGTCTCATATACATTATGATATTAACAAGAACCCGTTCATTATATAAGAAAATTCTGTAAAATGTTTTGGTGCAATGACTTGAATCAGAGAACACCATCCATAAAGGACCAGGTGCTTGAAGGACTAGGAGACAAAGTAGCCACATTATAGGGTAGCATTTCATTCCTTTTCTTACCCGTTATCCGTAAGTGTCTTTTGTATCCATTGGCTGTATTCACTCTCAGTTAATGTTCTCTTTATTATTGGGTAATCAGGGAAAGGGTCGAGGAGGTGTTGGCTCTGACACTTGATTCTGTGCTTTCATCATTTTGAGTTGCTCCAGAAGTAGGATGCCCCAATAAGTTAGGAACTGATTATGTGCTAAATTACAGTGGGCAACTAATCAAGGTCTGCAGATCAGGGAGACACAGATGTTGGCATCACAGATATCAAAGTACGACATTTGGAATTTTGCTCACACCGATGTTAGGCAAACATAAAGTGTTGGACTGTGGTGCCTGGAGCCCTCCAGAAGTTCACCTTACTCTCCTGTGGGCCAGTCCTAGCCTGCAAACAAAGTTAGGTACCTGTGAGAGAATGGAATACATAGGAAAGGGACCTTTAAGATGAATGTTTCTACTGTTTCTAAGAAGAAAAGTAGAAGCAAGCCTCTTTTTTGTTTTGAGGGAACACTTCAGGAGATGATGATGCCTGAATTATGAGCTCTATGAAATACCATCTTGCTTCCTTGTCATAAGCCGTTATTATTTGCTGTCAGTTGCTGTGCTGTTTCAGAGAGAACATAGTTTAGAATCAATGCAAAAAGTGGGGAAGAGACATAAGGGTGGTTTCTCACTGACATTTTCTTTCCTGGTTTGGCTTGATTTACGTGTCCCTTCCTATTTGTGTATAAAGACTTGTCAATAATCTATACTTGAGCAAGGAGAAACCAGAAAGAAGCAACCTCCTATAACTCATCTCCCATTCCTGGCTTGTTTTTGAAGTATGTTTTCTCTGAAACACTACTGCATTTCATAGTAAAACATAGCTTCTTGTTACTTGAGAAGTTATAGACATGTCATACTGCTTGTTGTTTGGACAGCATGAATCTCTGGCCAGGTTTCCTTTAAGGAATCAGTTATAGCGTCATGTCCCTTGGTGGTTGCCTTAACTTACTTCTTCCTCTCATTGTATTAAACTACATAGTACAATATACGGCAAAGACTGCATGTCAAACTAACTCAGGTAGAAGGCAACAATACGAGTATGTTAACCAAAATGTAGCAAGTATATTACCAAAAACTGAAAAAAGAGATGACAGACAGAAAAAGGAGTCCTAAGAGGCCTTTTACACGGCACAGAGCAAATACCGGTCGGATTTTCTGTTTTGGGGCCGTGTACACGGGCGCAGGGGGACGGCTTTTCTCTGCGGTTTGCGGAGAAAAGCCCTCCTTCTTTGCATTGAACTTTTCATGTTCTGCCAGAAAACCGGGTAGAAGAATGAACATGTTCAATAGTTTTCGGACCGCCGACAGTCTAAAAAACCGTCGGGCGGAAAATCCGTGCAGTGGGGACGGATTTTGCATAGAGGTCCGTGATAAAGTTTGACAGCCGGTTTACAGACGGCTTTCAAAACCGAAAACCGTCTGTAAAACCAGCTGAAAAACCTGCCGTGGGGACAAGCCCTAAGTGTTAAATAGAACAGACTAGGGAAATCTAATGTTAAAACTATTTCAAAATCCTACCTATTCAGAAATGAATGAGAATCTATTAGCTAAACACCACTGAAAACAGAAATATGGCAGCGAAACAGCAAGGAAGATAAATCCTTTTTATAGAAGAATATTGTGGCTCTGGGAATGCTTATTCCCTGAGGAGATGGGTACAGGCAGAAAGAAAGAAGGGGGCCATTGTGAATTATGGATTTGAAAAAGAAATACAAAAAATTATTGGCAGCCAGAACCCAATCCCAGCAGAGAAAAATAAAGAGTTGGGTAAAATAAACATGCATAATCCAAAAAATTTCACCTCACATCTTTTTGCAAATTCCTAGCAGATTTATAATATATTCCCCTAATGTTTTCTCTGTCTACCTTGTGAATACATTTAGTTTTTTTCAAAAGCATGATAAAATGTATGTGTTGGCGGACCCATAGAGTGTAATGTCTCTGGATATAACGCTGAGCACTTGCACTCAACTTCTTTGGTCAACCATGGTGAGCCCTGTTCTGAGTTGAACCAACCTGTCTTGTTAAACAATTTTACGGTCTTGAATCACCAATGCAATAAGGTCCAATGCTCAGTCTACAGTCATTATATCACATAAACATGTTAACTAAAAAAGAATACAATGACAAAAAAGTCATAGGAAAATATATATTGACAATCTTTTATTAATTCAATAATAAATATTAAAAAACCCTAATATGCCCAAAAATATACAAATTTAAGGCAAAAAACAATTAAAATAATCCCCCTATCAAAAAAGGCATAAAAATCACCCCTTTCCCTAAATATAAAAAGTCACTAAGGGTGACTGTAAAACCTTTATATTTAAATTAGTATTAACCCCTTACCGCATTTGTCGTATCATACGGCAATGCGGGTAGGGTTCCCCGCAAATTCCCGTAAAATACGTCCGGCAATCTTGCGCCTCACAAGGGGGAGCGGCAAATCGGGGCATAAAAACCCGGGGTATATTACCCGTGGCATCTGCCGCATCCCCCACCCGGAGGCGCCCCGGCCGGGGGGGTTTAACCCCCCCATTCACGACATCGTGGTCGCGACATCGCGGTGCGGGGGGCAGGAGTGAGCTCCTGCTGCCGCCGATCTGGGCCATAACGGCGCGAGCGCGTTCCCGGTTTTCCCTACCAGACAGCCCGGAGCTGAATGACAGCATCGGGTTGTCTGGTGACGTCCATCCCCACATGCATTGTGGGCAGCGTGACAGACAGTTCCATGGAGACCAGGATACAGTTATAAACTGTATGCTGTTTCCCCCTATTGCATGAATATCTGACTCGTTCATGAAATTCCCCCTGGGGAAATGGAAAAAAGTAGAAAAAGAAAAAAAAAAAGTGAAAAAAAAGTAAAACACAAACACAAAAAAAAAAATAAAAAACGACATCCCCCTTTTCCCCCTTTAAAAAACGTCAATCGCCCAAAAAAAAGATCAAAAATAAATAAAGTCCCCATATTTGGTATCGCCGGTGCGTAGCGCCCCACCCTATAAATCTGTCTTTTAAATTAAAACCCGTCGGTGAAGGTAAAAAAAACTCCCAAAAAACAGTCAAGAATAGCTTTTTTTGTTCATCCCGCGTCATAAAATGGAGAAAAAAAGTAATCAAAAAACTCATATCAACATAAAAGTGATCCCAATTAAAACGCATTATCCGAAAAAAAAAAGTCCTTACACAGCTCTGTAAGGAAAAAAAATTAAAAAGTTCGGCTTTAGAAGATAGGATGCATAAATATTTTTTACACAAAAAAAACACTTTTTTTTCAAAAAAATTTGTATTTCAAAAAAAAAAAACTACATTTTTTGGGGTTTTCACTGTAATGTCTCAACTACGAGAAAAACTAACTTGTCCGGTACTGCACGGTAAACGCTTTTTAAAAATAAAAAATAAAAAACACTGGGATTGCTTTTTTTTCTTCACCCTCCCCTTAAAAAAAACAGTTTTAAAAACGATATAAAAGTCTTTTTTCCCCCCAAAAATTTTTCCAAAAAAACGTCAATCATCCGAAAAAAAAAAGTCCCTATAAGCTCCAAAAACAAAAAATTAAAAAGTTAGGGCTCTAGACCGCGATGTGAAAAAAACGTGTTTTTTTTCAAAAATGTGTTTTTTTTTGTAAAAGAGTAAAAAAAAAAACAAATATCAAATGTGGTATCGCTGTATGTATAACCCGCCCGAGTAAAACTAGCATTAATTTATAGCACAGTGACCGCTGTAAAAAATAAAAATAAAAAAACCACCAGGATTGGTTTTTGTTTTAAAATGCTTTACAAAACCTTAATAAAAAGTGATCAAAGCTCAAACCCCCCGTAATGGTTTCAAAAAAAACAAACCATTCTAAAAAAAAAGACCCCCAAGCAGCTCCAATGCAAAAAAATTTGAAAGCTAGGGTGTCAGAATACACAACTTAAAACGCAACTTTTTATAAAACTCGCTTCTATTGTGTAAAAATAATAAAACATAAAAAAACTTAAAAATTTATATCATTGTAATTGTACCGACCCCATATAAAATTATCCCGTCTTTATCCGTAGGCGAAAATGTAAAATGAAGCCCAAAAACAATGGCGGAATGCGTTTTCCCCCCCCATTTCCCTGGCCCAAAGCAAAAAAAAACACGGAACACCCGTGCGCCCAAATGCAAAATACCCTTAGGTAACCCGAGGGCGTTAATCCCAAATGGAGAACTTCTGGAAGGTTTCACCCTTTTAGTACTTTGGGGGGTTTGGGGATGCGACATGGCCCACCAATTCTGTGCGCCAAAAGCCAAATAGCACTCCCTCCCCTTTTACCCCCCGCCATGGCCCAAAAAGCAGTTTACACCCAATGTAGGGTTTGGAATTGGAAAAAATTGGTAAAACAATTTTGGGTTTTTTTTTTGTTTTTGTTTTAAAATTAAAATTTTCAAAAATTAAAATTAAGATTATTGGAAAAAAATATTTTTTTTTTTTTTCAGAGCCGAAGCTAAAAAAATTTTAAAAACCTGTGGGTAAAATATCATACACCTCTGGGTATATTCTGTAAGGGGTGTAGTTTCCCAAAATGGGGTTTTTTTAGGGGTATTTATTACGTTTTGGAAATTAGGGGGTCCGCAAACCTGAAATGGCCCTAAATTAAATTTTAATGAAAATGAGGCCCCCGAGTCCGTAGGGTTTTCCCCCTATTCTGGGTTTTGGTTGAGCCCAAATAATGCATGGGCCCCTTGGGATATCTTTTTGAAAAACGGAAATCTGGGGAATAATATTAAATTTGAAAAAAAAAAATTTTTTTTTTTTTTTTTTTGATTTTAAAATTTACCCGTATTTTGTAATAATGCTAAAAATTGAAAATCTGCAAAAAAATTGAAATTTTGAAAATTTTCCCTTTCCACTTTGCTTTTAATTTTTGTGAAAACCTAATGGGTTAATAAAAAATTTTAAAAATTTGGTTTTTAATACTTTAAGGGGGGAGTTTCTTAGATGAGGTCATTTATGGGGGGTTTAAAAAAAAGGTCAAAACAAAAAAACGTTAGAAATGGGCTGGGTCCCCAAAAATATTATATTTCAAATTTTCTTGAAAATTTGAAAAATTTCTACAAAAATTTTTAAGCCCCCTAATGTCGTAAAAAAAAAAAACACATTTAAAAAAAAAGATGCCAAACTACAGCAAATATGGTAATTTCTGTTATAAACTATTTTGAGTGGAATAATATCTGTTTCATGCAGAAATTTTTTAAGTTTGAAATTTGGTAAATTTTTCACTTTTTTCACGATAATTTGATATTTTTCACAAATAAAAATCATTTTTTGGACCAAAATTTCTTTTTTCTTTTTTGACAATTGTCACAGAAAAAATTCTGAATCCATGGATAGGGTTAAAAATGCAAAAGTTTTCTCACATAAGTGACAATACGATTTCAAAAATAGGGCTCGTCAGAGAGGCCAAAAATGGCTCCGGGGGTAAGGGGTTAAAGTGTCTTTTTTATTAGAGATCAAGTGATTAAATGTATTAGACACTCAAGATGGGATACAATAATGCCACCCCTCTCACACAAATTTACCCAAAGGGATACAGGAATGGGGGATGCACTGCCAAGGAAAAAGGGGTAGCCCCGACGCGGTTTGGGCCAAAACTTTTTCAAAGTGGTTTAGAATTGTGGTTGGGTTTGTTATTTTGAAGGTTTTGGCCTTTTTTCTTTTTAATTCGGAAAAAAATGAAAAAGTACACATTTAAAGTTTGGAATGGAAAAACTTTCTATTTGCATACCTTAAATTTAAAAATTTGGCTATAAGAAGTATCAAATTGTTTCCCTTTTTTTTATAACCACAAAAATGTGGTCACTAGTTGGTTTATCCCAAAAAATGGAAAGGGCAAAAAAATAATGGATGTACAGGTTTAAAATTTTTTCCTTTTTGTCAAGGACCCAAATTTGGTTTATGTCTAGTGGGGTTTCCCCTTAAAACAATTAATTAGCCCCCCCCCCCCCCCCTTTAAGGGGTATCTTCATACAACCACAAGTTTTTTTTTTTTTTCTGTCCTGACCAAATTTTTGTGGAAAGGAAAAAGGGAAAGAAAAGAAATCATGGCCGTTAAACCCCGGTATTTGTGAAAAAATTCCCGAATAGTGATTCTTTAAAATTTATGGGCATCCAGGAGTCTTCTCTGTGCAGTCTTTTAAGCGTATTTGGGATTCCCGATGTTTGGAATATAATATATTTTTTTATACATTTTAATATCTGTGGACCCCCTAGAAAATAACATTGGAGAAGGGGTTTTTACAATCTTGTAGGCCTAACGAAAAGAAAAATAATTTACTGTGTCCAAAAAAATTTTTAGGGGGGATTTTGTATTAATTTCTAGGGCCAAAGAAGTACCAAAAAGATTTTCTCCATTTTTGATTTTTTCCTTTTTCATGTCAAGGGAAAAGGGTTGTTTTCACCAAACCAAAAAAGTGAAAAAATATTTTTTTTTAGTTTTAAGTTATCCAGTCAATCAGAAAAACTCTTTTTCCCTTGACTAATGGGGAAAAACTGTATAAAAAGTGACTGAAAAAAAATTTAGGGAAAAGAGTGTGGATTTAATGGGGGTATAAAATCCAGGTTTAAGGTATTTTCATCCAAAAAATTTTTGGGAAAAGAAAATGTCTTTATTGCTGTCTTTTGGGACTGAAATTTTAAAATTTAAAAAATTCACTTGGAAAATAACCCCAGGGTTAACTGTCCTGGGGTTTTTACTTTGGGGGTGGAAAAAAAGGGGGAAACGTTTAGTTTTTTCCTAAGGCATAGAGGGGGACTTTCCCCCATTGTATTTTGGGAGAAGAAATTTTGACAACACCTGAGAGTGCTTTCAAAAAAAACAAAAAAAAAAAAAATAAGGGGGGATACCCCTTTCCAAAAAATCGCAGAGCTTAAAGGCAGTTTCGAATTCCAGGGGCTCGCCCATGGTCCCCTTAGTAGAGGTTTTTTGTTAAAGGGTGAAAGGGTAAAATTTTTGCTTGTGGGGTATAAAAAAGTCACATTTATTTTGTGGGGGTTTAAAATTCCCCCTCAATCAGTGGAAACCCGGGGGTAACCCGGGGGTTTGTCTACCTGCAACCTGGTGCCATGTCTTTCTTTTCCTCCTACCTGGGGGCTGTGTCTACCCCCTTTGGGTACCCTTTGGGGGTTTTCCCCGACTACCCTTTCCCGGGGGCCTTTCCTGTCTACCTAAGTTTGGAGCTTTGTCTGCCTTTCCAATAAGGGCATTGAATACCTAAAAAAGGGGCCTTGCCTACTTTCCCCATCTTCCTAACTAAGGACTTACCTTCTTAAAATGGGGCCCCCCCTAAAATTTTTCCCTTTTGTACTAAAGTGTGCCCGCCCAACCCAAAAAATCTAATGGGGGACTTATCCAACCCTTATCCATTAAAAACCTTCCCAAATTTATTGTATCCCGTTTTTAGCTGTTGATTTTACCATGGTGGTGATGAAAGGGGTTTTTTTTTATTTATTTTTTTGAGAATTAGAAAAATTTTGGGGGGGGATTCCATTTTGAAAACTTCATAATTTTTTTAAAAAAGGTGGCCTCCTTTTATTTTTATAAAAAAACCCAAAATTTAAAACCAAAAGATGCAATTTTAAAACCCCAAAAAATGATACTATCAGGGTCGGGAAAAGGGCCATAATTTTGGTCCCTTTCACCCTAAAAAACACCAAACCCGCAGCTGCCCAAAGAGCAAAAAACCCCCACTGGATGGTCCCCTTTTTGACAGTTTAAAAAAGGCTCTTTCCACTACCCTGGTGAGTGGGTAAAGGGGTAAAAAGAAAAAAGGGTTAAATGTTAGCCTTGGAAAGGGCAAAAAAAAAACTGCTGACAGGCCAAACCCAAACCACAGCGATTTTAAAAAAAAAAAAAACAAACAGGGAAAAAAAAGAGATTGAGAAAAAAGGGAGGGGGGTGCTTGGGTAAAAGAAAATTCCAAAAATTTTTTTGTGTGGCAATTTGCGAAAAGAAGTGGTGGTTTGGACTGGATGTAAAAAAAAAAGGAATGACTCAGAAGAGTTGCCCTTTTAAATAACAATTCAAATTTTTCTGCAATAAATTAATGCTGGAGTGCTTGTGTACAATGGTATTATATTTCATGGTTTACTATTGGTGTAAAATTTTTTGTTTACAGTGGGATGTTATTCAGCATTTTTAATGTTGTATTTGATCATGGGGTGGGGCATTATTTGTTTTTGTATGGTGGTTTTATTTATTTATTGGTCTTTGTATACCAATATTGTCACTAAAATTATGAAAAAATTTGCTTTTGTATAGCAGTATTTTTAGTGTCGTATAGAGTGCCTTGGGGGGCCCCTCCAAAACTACGTTTCTGTGCTCCTGATGTGAGGAGACCTGCTCCGGAGCATCGTAGGGAGATTTTCCAGGGCCCTGCCCAATGAAAAAAACCTGTGCCCGAAACCCACTGTCAGCCCCCCCTCAGTGAAAGTAGCGCCCATTGTTGGGTTTTCTTTTACCAACGAGTGGCCTATGTTTCAGAGGCCGGGGCTCCCTGTGAATACGCTCTGTGAGGATGGGAGGGGGGAGGGAGAGTTAGGTTTAACTCACGATTGGCTTCCGGTGCAGCGTCTGTGTGTAATGTGGAGGAGGGGGAAAGGCTGAGGAAGCCCCGGGGCTTGAAACCCTTTCCTACCCCCCCCCTTTCCCCCCCTCCTTTCTTGTGTGGGAACCCTGCAGAGTCCATGAGGTTTTTAAAGGGAGGTGGGGGCAATTTATATGATTGTAAAAATCTTTAAGTCCCTGGGGGCCGATAACAATCCCTGTGATCACTTCCCCCCGACCCCAGGTAAAAAAACAGCTCATTAATACAGCAGCATTTATATCTCAACCCCAGAGTGATTTTAAAATCAGTGTGATCCCAGAGTGACAGTCTACAATTTAAAGGGGTCAAAATAATTTTAATATGTACTGCTTACCCCCAGAGTTGTTATAAGCCGTGTTCACGGCTTTTCCCGGGTTTGTGCGCCTTTTTTAGGGCACAATCCCCAGTGAATAAGGGGCGGGGCGGGGGCGGGGCGGGGCGCGGGGGGGGGCGGCCCCGGCCCCTGACAAGCATTTTTTTACGGCGGTCCCGCCGTAAAAATGTGCATGCACTTTCTCCCCCCGGGCGGTTCGCCGAGCGGGGAGGGCGAGGATTCCCCCTGTTTTCAAAAGAGAGAGTGGATTACCCTAATTGTGCCCCGGGGTTGGCGCCGTATGAAGCGCAAATCCGGGGGCAGTAGGCGCCCAATAGCGGGGAGAATAAGCCGTGTGAAGACCCAATTAGAGGGCAGCTCGTTTAATACAGAAAACAGTGTACGATTTGTGTAGACTTAATGTTAAAAAGTTTTTTAAAAAGTTTTAAAACATAAAAAATATTAAGGGCACATGTATGAATCCCGCCGGGTCGGGACGCACCCCCTTTCCCGCCATTTTTTCCGGGGAATCTGCGCCTGTTTTTTGTCGGGGGGGGGGTTACACCTAGAAAAAGTCCCCCGGCCCCTCCCCTGTGTTTTAGGCGCAGTGCGGGTCCGGGGCAGTCCCGGGCTGGCCTATGATTCGGGCCGGAGGAAGTCGGTCATACTTGGGGGAAAAAGCCCGCCGCGCCCCGCCAGTGGTTAGGGAGTGGGGGGTGAGGCGCGAGCGAGCTGCACCTAAGTTTTCCCCCGCGGAGGTAGCGCACTATCCTTGGGGAAAAGTTCCCTGGCCTCGCCGGTGTGGGGGGCCCCCAGGGGGGACTGGGCGCGTGGGGGATTGGCCCCCGTGCGGGACGCGCCGAAAAACGTTCCCAAATGCGAGAAGGCTGGAACCGGGAATCATTCCCAATGTCGTTGCGGGTATGAAAAAAAATTCCCCCTTTAAAAAAGGGTTCAACATTCTCAGGAAAGAGTGAAACCTAAAAAAAAATAATACTAAAACAAAATATTTTCCCAAAATTCCTATTCAAGAATTAGGATATTGGAAATTGCCGGGAAAAATACAGAAATTTTCAAAAATTCGAAAGCTATTTGTTTGGGTCGGCAAAACGGCCCATCAGAATAGGAGCGGACAGTAAACCCTTTAAAAACCCTTTTGGGGAGTTTGGACAATCAGAATCCAGGGCGGGATATTTTAAAAATACAGTAAAAATGCGAAAGAGCTGATTGGTTAAGCTCCCGGGGACTTGGTAGTAACCCCCAAATCAGTAGGAGGGGACAGAAAACCCCATTCTAGCTAGGAGAATTTTTAGATAATCAGAACCCAGGGCGGGAAAATTCAAAATACACTAAAAAGACTGAAAAGAGCTGATTGGCTGAGCTAGGGGGGCTTGGCTTAGCTCGGCAATCAGAATGGAGCGCCCCAAAGACCATTTAGTCTTTTGGAGAAGTTTAGCCAACCCGCCCCACGGCAGGAAATTTCAAAATCGTAAAAAAAGACAGAAAAATTGATTGGCTGAGTGCGGGTGCTTGGCTTCCCAGCCAATCGGCGCGAGTGTTCTCCCATTCGGCTATGGGAGTGGGGCACAAAAATTTCGGCATAGCGCCGGGGGATGGGTATTAATAAAAAAATAATTTTTATTAAATGAAAACATTATCAGAAAAAGAGCAAACCCCTTCTTTACAAAAAAAAGCAGTTAAAAACCCCGAAACAACCGGTTTGTGCCGGGGACGGCATAATGGGAATTGCAATAGAGGAACCCCCGGGAAATACGTAATTAAATAGTTTAGCTATTCTCTTTGGTCGGCATAAACCAGCCAAAAAATAGGGGCCATGCCCCATTAAAACCCTATGGAGGGGGAAATTGACCAATCAGAATAGGAGGACAAGTCCCTTATACCCTAAGGAGAAAATTGAGCAATCATATTAAAAGGGGGAAATTTAAAAAAAACAGAAAAAATTGCAGAAAGAGCTGATTTGGGTTGAAGCGGGGGGGTCGTCCCGCTTAGCCAATCAGGCACGAGCTACTTTTCATAGAGTTCTATGGGGAAAAGAAATTTTGAGCGCGCTCGGGGGTTTTGGGTTTCGTTAAAAAAAGGGGGCCGTTATTTGGACCAATGGGAGCGGGACGCCCCCTGGGGTTTTTAATGCATTTGAAATAAAACGTACTGGCCGAAATCAAATTATAAACTAAGAAGTTGTCCCCCATGTGTTTAAAACGAATGAGAAAAATGGGGGGTCGAAAAAAAAAAATATTTCCATCAATAAAACATGTTTTTTTCTTTTTTTTTTGTTAGCAAGGTTCAATGTTGGGTTGCAACGAAAATAATAAAAAAATAAACATTGATTTTATTTATTTAATTTTTTTTTTCGTTACCCCCCATTTTCATTCGTTTTATATACACTCGGGACAATTCTGTAGTGTTATAATTTGATTTTTTGGCATGTACAGTTTTATTTTGATTGCTTAGAAAACCATGGAGGTCACTTGTTCCCCTTGGGCCCAAAAAATGGCTCCCCCTTTTAACTTAGCCAATCAAGGCGCGCTCAGAATTTTTTTTCCCCACGAACTCTATGAGAAAATGTCCGCCCGATTGGCTAAGTGGCGACCCCCGGGTTAACCAAAAGTCGTTTCTGCTTTTTACTGTATTTTGAACTGTCCCCCCTTTGAATTGTTGGTAATTTTTCTCCATGGTATAATGGGACATTGTCGCTCCTATTTGATTGGTCATTCTCCCCATAGGTTATAATGGGCATTGTGTCCCTTTTTGATTGGTGGTTTTGGCCAATGAGAATGTTAAACAATTTAATTATGTTTTTCCCCGGGGATTTCTCTTTGCAAATTCCTATGTAGCGCCGGTTGGCGACAAAGCGTTGTTCGGGGGTTTTTTTAATGTTTTTTGTAAAGAGGGTTCGGTTTTATCTGTAATGTTTTAATTTTAAAAAAACATCTTTTTTTTTAATACTTCTGCGCACGGCGTGACGCCCAGATTTCAGAGCGCCCCTTCCCATAGAATATAATGGGGGAAGTAGCTCGCGCTTTTGTTGGTGGGATAGCCAAGCACCGCTAGCTCAGCCAATCAGCTCTTTTCTGTCTTTTTACTGATTTTTAATTATCCCCCCCGTGGATTCTATTGGGCTAAATTCTTTATAGATAGAAGGGTCTTTTTGCTCCCATTTGATTTGGGAGCTAGCCAAACCCCCGCTAGCTCAGCCAATCAGCTCTTTTTTCTTTTTACTGTATTTTGAATTATCCCCCCGTGGATTTATTGGTCATCCTTCCCCATAGGTTTTTTAATGGTTTTTCTGTCCTCCTTTCTGATTGGGGTTTTTGGATAAAGGAATTGGTTTAGATTTTGGATTACGTATTTCCCGGGAATTTCCCAATATCAAATTTTTGTATTGGGCCGTTCTAGAGTTTTGGAAAGTGGTTTTTTTTTTTTTTTATGTGTATTTTTTTTATTAGCTCTTTTTGCAAGTTTTCCGCCTTTTTAAAAGGCGATTTTTTCGGGAAAATTTTTCTCCCCGTGCACGGGGGGCGCGAGATTTTGGTGATCTTCGATTGCTTCCTTTATGTTCGATCCCCGTTCACTTTGCCCCCGTCGGAGGATTTAGACCAAAAACAACCCGGTTTTGCCTGTCGGAGTGCGAGCGCGCACTGCGCCTGCTTTGCCGATCGCCCCAATCTCATGCCTGGGTTTTCGAGGCCCGCGTCCGCCCCGGGAAAGCCTACCCCGCGCCCCCACCCCCCATGCCGCCCCCTTTATGGGGGAAGCTGAAAATGGGGAAAAATGCGCCTAACATGAATCCCCGCGTCCGCAGTGGGATTGGGTGGGAGGCGCAGTTAGCCCCAAAAAAAAAAGGCGAAAAGCCCGATCATAATGTCCCCTAAAAGTTTAAATCACACCCTTAGGTATGTTCACACGGTGTATTTGCAGGCGTAATTCCCGCAATTAGGTGTGGCCGGGGGGGGAGCGGGGCGGGTGCACCCCGCCAGCCCATCAGACTTGCATTACAGCGGTGCGCTATTACGTCCGCTAGTTAATTTCATAGTATGTCTCTTTATGCTCCCTGCCCGCGCGTGGATCTCACAGAATGGAGCAGGGGAGCGACGTAATCCGCATAGTTCTCTATGGAGAAATGTGTATTACCGTTAGATGATTGGACGTGCATTCCAGTGGTAATTTGCGCAGTTACAGAGCGTAATATAGGGACTGAAATACGTCCATAAATTGGAATAGCCTCAGTGTGAGTACATTATAGCCGTTATTGCTCCATTTTACTAAATATAAAAAAAAGTTACACAATTGGTATGCTCCTGCCGTGTCTTAAAAAAGATAAGTTGTACAAAAAAATAATAATATCACTTACATCCTCTCGGTAAAGACACCTTAGAAAAAGAAATGTTTTTTTTGTCATTTTGGCCTTATGTAAGAAAATTGCAGTAAGATTGGTTGCTCATGTAGCAACCACCCTAGATCAATGTAGCAACCAACCCCAGAAGCTTGTATAGCAACCGATTCTGAGCCATCGCAACCTAATCAGCACCCATAGGTAACCAATGAGACCCTAGTAAACCAATAGGCAGCTCATAGCACACAAATACAGATCATAGCTAACAACAGAGCTTATAAGTCACACCAATCAGACCATAGTAACCAATCAGAGCATCGCACCCAATACAGCGCAACATAGTAACCCTCGAATAGAGCCCCAGAGCACAGATCGAGGCAGCGCCAATCAGAGCCCCACAGCAGTTCCAATCTATAGCCATAGCATTCTCAACTTCAGAGCCCGATAGCCACCTCAGTCAGGAGCACGCCAGCGCCACCAATCAGAGCCATACAACAATCCAGAGCCATTAGCGACCTAAGAGTTCCCCTTCATTTCTATACTGCTCTGAAAAAATAAGAGTGAGCTCATGGATTGGTGGTCTGGGAAGCTCTGATTGGTGGCTGTGAGCTTGATGGGTTGGCTTTGGGCTTGATTGGTGGCTATGGGCTGCTGATTGTTTGAGTGAGCTTGATGGTGGCTATGGGCTCATCGATAGTTGCTATGGCTGTGTTGGTTTTTTGGAACTCTGATGCGTTGTTGGCTATGGGCTCGGGACTGGTTGTATGAGTTTTGAGCTCGTTGTGCGCGCTCTGGGCTATGATGGTTGCTGTGAGCTGTGATTGGTACAATTGGCAGTATGTTCCTCAGATAACTCTGCATGCATGCCCGCCTTCCAGTTGATGGCACTGGGTTTATTTTTCCAGCACATACAAGGGCTTATCTTCAGTGGGATTTCTGAGTAGGATTTTAATGTAAGTAAATTCGCAGCAGTGAAGTAGGTGCTGCACTTGCAAGACAGCCTTTCCTCTGCAGCATTAAGGTGGAATTTTTCTCCAGTGACCCTTTTTTTATTGTTATCTCTCGCTCATTCACGCTTTATGTGAGAAAACTTGTGATGTTTTTAGTACATCAAATGCCAAATCCCCTTCTGTCAAAGCAGCAGAAAGCCAGGTTAAAGAACATGGGGGCCAATGTATGATTCGCTGGAGTCGGGCGCCTTTCGCCAGTTTTCCGGCTCGGAATCTGCGCCTGATTTATAGTCGGGCCGGGGGCGCGCTCCAACTCTCTCTATGTAAGTCACCGCGGCCTCGTCCTGTGGTTAGGCGCAGTGCTGGGACGAGGACACAGTGCGTGCGCTGCGCCTGTGATTCTCGCCGCCGGGAGGGTAGTTGGCGGTCTACTATGTGGTGGTAAAAAAGTCTGCCGGCACTGGCCTCCTTGGTGGTGTTGCGACTAAGTGCGGGGTCTCCCGAGGCGCAGTGGCTTGGCGCTGATGCGCCTAATCGATTTCGCCGCGGAAGTAGCGCATCGATACATGTGGGGGGGAAAAGTTCCTGCGCCTCGCTCATGGTGTGTGGGGGCACAGTGCTGGGACATGGGCGCTGTGCTGGGACCTTAGGCAGCCGTTGGGGACTGCGACGCGAAAAAAAACAGTTTCCGATGTGCGAGTAAGCTGGGACCGTCGAGTAAATCATTCCAGATGTCGGTGCGGAATGCGTATCTCAAAAATTCGCCTTTATTAATAGGCGTATCAAGATTCTCAGGAAGAGCTCAAACGATTCAAAAAGATAAAATATACGATATAAACAAAATCACTTCCATATATCCTAATTCAAAGAATTTGGATATTGGAAATTTGCGGGTGAAATACAGTATTCAATTCCTGAAAGCTATTCTGATTGGTCAGGCAAAAAACGCGGCGCATAAATCAGATAGGAGCGACAGTGAACCATTTAAAACCTATGGGGAAGAATTCATAGACGCAATCAGATATTTCTCCACGGCAGGTGATAGTGCCTCAAGATACCCCCCTCTGCCGCTCTCCCCCTCATTCCTCACAACACCCTCCTCCCCCTCTCTCACTCCTCCCCCCTCCCCACCTCTCCCAGTTAAAAATGTGAAAGATGCTGACCTTGGCTTAAAGTCTACCGGGGACTTGACTTGCTCAGCCAATCACGAATAGGAGCGAACAGAGACCCATCATTCCTCAGCCTCGGCGAGAAGTTTAGCTGAGCTACCATAAATATAGCTCAGTGAATCCACGGGCGGGGAGGACAGTTCAAATTGTTAAGAAGAATGCGCTGAAAAAGAGGTGATTGGCGGAGCTAGGGGGGGTGGCTAGCTTCAGCCAGATATCAGATAATAGGATGCGACAGAGACCCATTAATTAAAACCTGATTGGCAGATTTATGACCACTATCGGTTGAAGTAGAGAAGCGGCTAGAAAGATCCCCATTACTGCTCTATGGGAGTTTTGAACCAGATCAGAATCCATGGGGGTGATAATTTCATATAAATTAAGTTTATTATGAAAAGATCCTCTAGCTAGATTGATAAAGAGACTGTATGTCTGATGCTAGAGCGCGGTGGTCTTGGATATCCCGAGTGCCAATCAGAAGCGCGTGCTACTTCTCCATTATCTAGTACTATGGACGAGAGTAGGCTCTCAGAAAGATCTCGGCGTATCATGCGCGTGCGGCAGTAAGTTATTATAAAAAAATAATTTTTTCTTAGGGTAAACATTATAGATAAAGAGGAACCCTTCTTTACAAATATAAGCAGTTAAAAAACCCGAACAACGCCTTTGTCGCCTGAGACCGGCGCTACATAGGAATTGCACTAGAGAGAATTGCGGAAGTACAGTTAATTCAAATTGTTTATAGCTATTCTCATTGGTCGTGCAATAGAACACCGCCGCAAATCAGAATAGAGAGCGACAATGTCCATTATAATCTATGGGGGAGAATTGACCAATCAGGAATAGGAGCGACAATGTTCCCATTATTTCCTATGGGAGAATATTGACCAATCATATTCAAAGGCGGGAACAGTTCAAATTACAGTAAAAATGCAGAACGAGCTGATTTGGTGAAGCGGCGGGGGCCGCCAGCTTAGCCAATCAGGAGCGCGAAGTACTTTTCATAGATGGTTCTATGGGGAAAAGAAATTCTTGAGGCGCTCGGCGTGATTGGCTAAAGTTTATAAGAGGCGCCGTTGTAGAGTTTTGTGACGCGCCAATTGGTGGAAAGCGAGCGTCGGCTCTATGGGTTTTGTCTTAATGCAATCAGAAATCAGGAACTGGTACATGGCCGAAGATCTCGCAAATTCTAACATACAGAGAGTTTCGATGTGCTATATCGAGAAAAACGAATGATTATGGAGGGTAACGAAAAAAAAAATATTATAAATCGAATAAATTTCATGGTTGATATCTTTATTATTCGTTTAAGTCCAGGTATCATTGTATGCCAATAGGTGGGTGCTGGCAAGAAATTAAAGAAATAAACACTGGATTTTACTTGATTTATATGTTTTTTTTCGTTACCCCTATGTATCCATTCGTTTGATATACCCATCGGTACAACTTCTGTGTGTTATAATTTGATTTTCGGCCATGTACAGTTTTATTAAGATCTGCATTAGGAAAACCTATAGTGAGCGTCGCGCGCTTCCCAGCATGGTCCAAATAACGGCGGCTTTTTAATTAGCCAATCACAGTAGCCCGCGCGCTCAGAATTTCTTTTCCCTCCATTAGAAAAACTCTATGAATGAAAGTAGCTTCGCGCTCTGATTGGCTAAGTGGACGAGCCCCGCGCTTCAACAATTCTAGACTCGTTTACTCTGCATTTTTTACGGTTTTTTGAGATGTTCCTCGACGTGCTTCTTTGAATATTGATTGCTCCAATTTTTCTCCTTAAAATATAATTAGGGAATTGTCGTTCTAATTCTGATGGTCAGTTCTCCTCCATAGGTTTATAATGGGACATTGTCGCTCCTATTTGATATTGGTGGATTTATGCCGACCGCAATTGATGAATATGCTTACAATCAATTTGAATTACTGTATTTTCCGGCCTCATTCTCTCTATTGCATTCGTATGTAGCTGCGAGGTTCTCTCGGCGGACCATAACGCGTTGTTGGGTTTTTGTAACGGCTTTATTTGTAAAGGAAGGGTTTGGGCTCTTTTATTCTCGATAAATGTTGTGTACACTGAATTAAAAATGAATTTTGTTATTTAATATCAATGCTCCACGACGCTTGAGCGCCGAGATTTCGGAGCGCCCATTCTCCATAGACTATAATGGGAGAAGTACGCTCGCGCTTCTGATTGGCTGGTATATCCAAGCCACCGCTAGTCAGCCAATCCAGCTTTCCTTTTCTCTGACTTTTTACTGTATTTTGAACTGTCGCCTTGATTTTGAATGGTCCAAAACATTCTCCATAGGATATAATAGGGGACTTTGTCGCTTCCGATTCTGATTGGTTAATACTCCTTCCATAGGTTAGAATGGGCACTGTCGCTTATTATGATTGGTCCTCAAACTTTACCATAGGAATTATAATGGGTCTTTGTCAGCTCCTTTTACGATTGGCTGGCTTCTGCGACTCAATGTGAATAGCTTAAACAATTTGTAATTATACTGTATTTTCCAGCGTTTCCTCTTGATTGCAATTTTCTCCTATGTAGCGCGGTGCTCCGGCGGACAAAGGAGTTGTTCGGGTTTTTATATGCTTTTTTTGTAAAGATATGGGTTCGGCTCTTTATCTGATAATGTTTTACACTTATATAAAAATAATTTTTTTTATTAGAAATACTTCATGCCACACGGCGCTCTGGAGCGCAGCGAGATTTCAGGGCGCCCATCTCTCCATAGGACTATAAATGGGTGAGAGTAGCTCCCATGTATCATAGACTAGATGAAGGGGTCTTTTCTTTGGCGCTCCTATTCTGAGTGGTTCGCAATAGTTCTCATACGGTTTTAATGGGTCTCTGGTCTGCTCCTTATTTGATTTGTGGCTGAGCTGAGCCAAGTCCCGGTAGCCTTAACCTAATCAGCTTCTTTTCAGCAAGTTTTACTGTATTTTGAATCTATCCCGCCGTGGATTCTGGATTGGTAGCATCTTTCATAGGTTTTATTGGTTTCACTGTCGCTCTATTGCTGATTGGCCGGTTTATGGCCGCGACTCAATGAGAATAGGTGTAGAATTTGATATACTGTTTCAGGGTCCCGCGGCATGGGTACAATATCTATTCTTGATATTGCGCCGTTTCGAGTTTTAGGAAAGTTGATTTTTTTTGTAAGAATTAGTTGTTTATTTTTTACGTACAGCTCTTTTTCTGACACTGTTTTCCTCTTTTTAAAGGCCGATATTTTTTTCGGAATCTTATCCTGCTGCACGGATGCGGAGTGCGCGAGATTTCTGGTATAGACGATCTTCTGTTGTTTCTGATGTTCGATCCCATGCTTCACTTCGCCTCTGTCCTGAGCGCTATTATAACACAAAAATAAAGACCAGGTCTGACTGTCGGACGCTGCCGTGCGTGCATTTGGCGCCTTGCTTGGCCGTACTCGCATGTACATGCCTCGGATTTTCGATGGCTAGCGGTCCCGCCCCGGAACGCCTACCGCGCCCACAACGCGCCACTGGCCCGCCTCATGCGGGGCGCAAGCTGAAAGTGGCGAACTGCGCCCTAACACAGAATCCCGCGTCCGACAGGGGATTCGGGACGGGAGCGCGGCTGTCATACGCCAAAAGAAATTCAACAGGCGTAAAGCCGATTATACATGTCGCCCAGGATGTGTAAAAGTTCACAAACCCCTTCCATGATAATATATGCTTACATAACACATGTGATTTTATTTGACCTTACTGAGACTGCTCCTCTTTGTATAATGAGGCATCACAAATTTTTGGGGTTTTTAAAGATTCATGGATACCAGCTTTTTTAGTAAGATACTACTTGCCTTAAAATGCTCTAATATACTTAGACTAGGTATTACACATAGGCAATTTGAAAATGGGCTCTCTACCAAACATCAATGGCATTTAAAAATATTGTTATGCAATAAAGCACTGTTGGGGCTTCGGATTTCCCACGGTGCCTCGCTGTTTACCTTGAGGGCTAGTGCTGCCGGAATATACAACAGTGTTCAAAATTATGGAAATGTCGGTGAAATACCGACGAAATCAGGTGTTGTATTACTGTAGAGTCCTATGCATTATATACTAGTAGCGTTGCCAACCTCCCTGTTCCTTTCAGGATTTTGTTTATTGTGACACATCTCAGTTTTATTCTGAGTGTGTCAGATCGCAATAAGATGTAGACTTACAGTAGTGTTTGAAGTTGTAGAACCTTCTGATTTTTCTGAGATTCTGTATAAACTTCACTCCTTAATACTACATTATGATTTGCAAAACAAATCTTAAAAGAAGCATAAGAGACTTGCAAATAAAAACAAATGAGGTCACAATTATGAGATTGGTGGCATTTATTTATTGTAAGGAAAATGATGTCGCCAATGATTCCAAATATCTGTGATTGTTAAAAAACTATATTTAGGATGTTGATATTTTGAATGATGAAAATAAGGTTTTCATGTTAATGGTAATAATTATGAAATAAGGTGTAATCTTATTTCAAAAAATTGAATATAACTTTGCTGGTCTTTACAAGCTGTGTTTGAGGAGAAGTTTATCTTGGCATAGAATAAAGGACATTTCGGGGACTCAGAATAAATGAATTTGTTGATTACTATCAGGCTGAGTAAGGTTTAGAAGAATACCATCCGTTAGAAATAGTTTGCACTCACAAGTCTACAGAGAACAGATTGTGTACAGAAGTTGCAGAGGTCTTTCAGGAAGACTCCATTTGCTTACCCTTCGCAGGGTAGTGGCTATACCAGAGAAAGATTATGGCCAAAAGGGGGGAAAACAAAAGGCCCCAAGGTGTATGAATAGTTTGTAAGTCAAAGAAGATCAAGATAATTTATAAATGCATCTATAGGACTTTCTACATTAAGCTAATGTTAGTTGTCATAAGTCCTACACATTAGGAGGGCACTGAATAAGCTAATGGTGTGGCGCGCATGTGCGTGCTTTGCTAGTCTCGATATAAAATGCTCTCCTCAATTAAGAACATCTGCCTCGCCCAAACTGCATGTTTTCTAAAGTGAGAAAATCAACATGACAAGCCAAAAGTCTATTGGAACAATAGTTTTGAGGATGAAGGAGTTTAAACTAGAGGGTTTTTTTTGTTGTGCATGAGAAGCGTTATGTTTGGAGAATGAAAACACTGCATTCCGCCATAAAAACCTCATACAGTTGTTGGAAGAAATGGTGGATGTATTATGGTTAGACCCTGTTTTGCTGCATTTGGGCTTGGATGGCTTGCCTTTGCTAATGGACCAATGAATTCTAAACTATACTTGCAAATTTTCAAGGAAAATGTTGGGACATCTGTCCGTAAGCTAAATCTCAAAGAATGTGATGTATGCAGTGAGACAATGACCCTCAGCCCACAAGTTGTTCTATCAAAGAATGGTCAAAGAAGAATAACATTAAAGATTTGGAATGACCAAGCCAAAGTTCTCATTTTAGTCCAATAAAAATGCTGTGGAAGTGAAGTAAGCAGTTAATGGTAGGAAACCTACAAACGTAACAGATTTGAAACTGTTTTATATGTACAAATTCGTAAATATTTTTTAAGCTAATGTGCAAGACTAAACAACAATTACTGAAAATGTTTAGATGTGGTTATTGCCACACACGGAGGTCATAACAGATGCTGAAAACAATGGTTTACATTCTTTTGCCACTCACAGAAATGTGATAATGGATAATTTTCCCAAATAAATAAACAAGTCTAATATTTTTAACTATTTTGTTTAATTTGGCTCTCTTTAACTACTTATAGGAATATTAAAAAACTCAGAAAGGTTCACAAACTTTTAAATATCACTGTACATTTATTTCAGAAAGATAAATTGTATTAATTGATTAAAGCAGTAAAGAACACCATTGAATCGTTTGGGATAGAGGAAAATAGGTCTGAAAAAGATAAGCTTTTTTGTTTTGCTTGAAAGAAATATTATGTATTTCCTGATTACTCAGTTCTAAAACAAATTTTAAATTCAGGCTGGCAGCATCCGGAGATTAAATTGAATTAAAATATCTAGACCCTAGTACTTCTAGGTAGTGTGAATCACACCTAAAGTAACCTAAATCCCACCTAAATATATGTCTATATTCTGTATGTATGTACAGTATCTCAGAAAAGTGAATACACCCCTTACATTATTGTATACATTTCATTGTATCTTTTCATGGCAGAACACTGAAGATATGACACTTTGATACAATGTAGCATATATAACAGTGTAAATTTGGCGTGCCCTCAAAATACCTCAAAACACAGCCATGAATGACTAAACCGCCGGCAACAAAAGTGAGTACACTCCTAAGGGAAAATGTATCCAAAGCATCACTATTTTGTGTGGCCACCATTATTTTCCAACACTGCCTTAACTCTCTTGAGCTTGGAGTTCACTAGAGCTTCTCAGCAATCCTCTTCTACTCCTCCATTATGACATCATGGAGCTGGTGGATGTTAGAGACTTTGTGCTCTTCCTCCTTCCATTTGAGGATGCCCCACAGATGCTCAATAGGGTTTAGGTTTGGAGATATGCTTGACCAATCCAGCACATTTACCCTCATTTTCTTTAGCAAGGCAGTGGTCGCCTTGGAGGTGTGTTTGGGGTCGTTATCGTGTTGAAATACTGGCCTGCAGCCCAGTTTCCAAAGAGAGGGGATCATGCTCTGCTTCAGTATGTTGCAGTACATGCTGGCATTCATGGTTCCTTCAAGAAACTTTAGCTCCCCACAGTTGGCAGCCTCAAACCATAACATTCCCACCACCATGCTTAATTGTAGGCAAGACACACTTGTCTTTGCATTCCTCACCTGGTTGCCGCCACACACGCTTGACACCATCTAAACCAAATAAGTTTACCTTAGTCTCATCAGACCACAGGACATGGTTCCAGTAATCCATGTCCTTAGTCTGCTTGTCTTCAGCAAACTGTTTTCTGGCTTTCTTGGACATCATTTTTAGAAGAGGCTTCTTTCTGGTATGACAGCCATGCAGAAAGGGGCGTAACTCAGCCCTATAGCAAACTTTTGGATGGGGCCCCTTCCCTGCCAGCTCCTCTCCTGAGCATGAACATTTACCGGTACCTGTTAATAATAGACATGCAGTTACGAGATAATACAAGGAGAAAATACTTGACCATACATATTACCACCATACTGCTATGAAACAAATCGACTATACCAAGACCAACATTACCAATAACGCTACTACAGAAGGATCCATTTATACCACCAGAACACAACCACAAATTACCACCAGATAGTGACTTAATAATACACCTATACTATTACTGAATTAAGATCTGTTTACAAAGACCAAAATTACAGCCATACAGTGATTACATAGTAATGTAAAACAAAACAGAAAATCTTCATCTCACCTGTGTGAAGAGAGATGGTTGCACGGAAAGGGATGATGAAGACGTTCACAGTGGCGTCCCAATGAAAAAATATAAAACAATGAAAATATCCAGTAACACAACTTCTCACCATATTTCTTAAAAACAGATGATTGCTTGTAGCTTTATTAAGTGTTCCAAAAATGCATGTTAAAAAGGTGCCAATGCACTACATCTTAATGTACACTAACATGTGGTGCATTGGCACCTTTTTAACATGTTTTTTTGGAAAACTTAATAAAGCTGCAAGCAATCATCCGTTTTTAAGAAATTTGGTGAGAAGTTGTGATTACATAGTGGTAGAAACCAGTGTACCTAGGCTCTACAGACTATATATTACCACCATACAGTGACCATATAGTGGTGGATACCAGTCTATACAGGTTCTGCAGACCGTATATTACCTCCATAAAGTAACCATATAGTTGTAGATACTAGTGTACACAGGAGCTCTACAAACTGTATATTACCTCAATACAGTGACCATAGAGTCGTAGATAACAGTGTACACAAGCTCTTTAGACATAAGATATTAAAGTGCAGTTACATCTTGTGACTCATAGGTGATGGTTTCTCTGATGAGTCATTCACTTTCCCTTTTCTTTTGCATCTGGTTCCAGATTGCAATGATGACTTCTCCCAGCCACCACTCATTCCTGCAGATTTGGACAAAAATATCTCAGAATCCTCACATTTCCAGCACCTGTTTACTTATTCTCAGTTCTGTACAAACTTTCCAGGGGTAGAAGAGCATGTTCAGGCCATAGCTTAGAGGCAGATATTTCCAGAGGGGTGGTGCGAAACAGAATACTAACCCCTTGGAGATTGTGCCATAGCCTGTACCCCACAGATTCCTATTACCAGGCAGCTAGGGGCTTCAGGTGGGTGAATAGGCAAGGTCCTAGGTATACAGGTAAATGGGCAAGGTAGACCTCAGGTAGGTAGATTGATAGGCCTCAGGTAGGTAAGCTGTGGATGGGCCCCAGGTAGGTAGGAAGGCCATAGTTAGGTAGATTGGCCCCAGGTAGGTAGGTCATAGTTAGGTAGATTGGCAACAGGTAAGTAGGTAGGCTATAGTTAGATAGATTGGCCCTAAATAGGTAGACAGTATTTAGGACCCAAGTAGGTAGGTAGTAGATAGGCCACAGGTAGGTAGACCATAAGTAGGTAGATAGGCCCCGGAGAGGCAGGTAAGCAGTAGTTAGGCCACAGGTAGGTAATTAGTAGATAGGCCTCCAGGTAGGTAGTCAGTGGTTAGGCACCAGCTAGGTAGGTTGTAGGTGGGCACCAAGTAGGTAAGTGATAAGGAGCCCGAGGTAGGTAGGTGATAATGGGCCCCAGGTAGATAGGTGGTAGTGGGCCCCAGTAGGTAAGTGATAGTTGGGCAGCTAGTAGGTGGGTGATAGGTGGGCCCTTGGTAGGCAGGTGACAATCGGTGCGTAGTAGGTAGGTTACAGTGGGTCCCTGGTAGAAAGGTGGTAGGTAGGGTCCCATTACTTAAAGAAAAAAAAAACTCACCTCTCCACGTTCCCCCAACGTGATGAGCAGCCAACCGGCTTCTCATTGTGAAGCACGGCATAGTCGGCACAATGATGTGACGTCATTGCGCCTCCCACGTCAGTACTAGGGGCTGACACCTCAGGCCTAAGGCCTTTGACTTACCAGGGTGAAGGGCTGAGCAGAGCACCTACCTACCTGAGGTATAACCACTGCCTACCTACCTATGGGCAATCTACCTATTTACCATGGACCTAACCACTGCCTACCTACCTAACTATGGGCAATCTACCTACTTACCATGGGCCTAACCACTGCCTGCCTACTTGGGGGTAATATACCTATCTACCATGGGCCCAACCACTGCCTACCTACCTACTTAGGGGCAATCCACCTACTTACATTAGATTTAACTACAGCCTACCTACCTACAGTCAATCTACCTGCCTACCTAGGGGCAAGATGCCTACCTACCTAGGGCCTATCTACTGCCTACCTACCTAGAGGCAATATACCTACCTATCTGGAGCCTATCTACTTTCTACCTACCTGGGGCGTACAAACCTACTTACCTTGGGGCTTACCTACCTAGAGTCTAGCAACCTGCCTACCTTGGTCCTACCCACCAACCTGCTTGGGACCTAAGTATCTACCTACCTGAGGCTTTGCCTGTTTGCCTATCTACCTATAGCTTGCCTACCTACCTCACTGGGGTCATGCTTGCCTAGCCACCTACCTGAATCCCTAATTTAGGGGACTATTTATCTAAAAGGGGGGTTTACCTATCTATAGGGCCATATTGAGTATTCATGCTGCCCTAGGCATTATAAATTGCCTTCAGCCAAATGCTGATGTGTTTCTGTATTTTAGAGGTTTCCCCTCTGGATTATGTCGGATGAGTGTTGGATCAATTTAATTAATGAAATGGTCAACAAGGGATGTTGTCAAGGAGTGTTTATTTAAATAAAGTGTTTTGCATTATTTCAGTGTATTTTTTACCACTATTTTTCCAATGTTAGTAATAGAGATGCCTGACAGACATTTCTCTATTACTAGAGCTGAGGTTTGGTGTCAGTCATTACTAACACTGGAAATAAACAGTAAAAAAAACACAAACACCACAAAATACACTTTATTTAAATAAACTCCCTCCAACACAGGCCCTCTGTGACCATTTTATTAAAGAAATGGATCAAACGCTGGTTCAATAAATCCATTATAGTCCAAAGGTGAAATCTGTAGAAAAAACAGAAACACAAGCAAAAAGCATGACAGTACTGAACTCCATCCCCTGCACCACCTAGAGATCATGCATCATGTCTGTGGCTGATCTTATGGGTGCAGGAGGAAGGAAGGGGGACCACACAATATGATTCTGAGGGGTACAGGCCATAGGCTTAGCACAATCTCCCTGGGGGTTAGCGCTCTGTTCCTCCCCCATCCACCTAGGAGACTGTGCCTCTAAGCTGTGGCCTGAATCCGTTCTCCCACCTCTGGGAGTTGAGAAAAGGTAACGAGGTGCTAGAAAAGTAAGGAGTCTAAGATATTTGTATCCAAATCTACAGGGACGTGTGTTGGCTGGGAGAAGTCAGCATGGAGGTGTGGACCGGATGAAGAAGAAAAGGGAACGTGAACGACTCATCAGAGATAGATCACTGGTGAGCCACTAAGTGTACCTGAACTGTAATTACTTATATGTGTGGTATTATTTGGTCACTATGTGGTAGTGCTATGTGGTCATGATGTGGTGGTATTATTTATTCAGTATATGGTGGCGATAGGTTGTTATTGTGTGGTGGTATTATTCGGTCACTATGTGGTGGTGATCTGTGGTCATGGTGTGGCAGAATTTTTCAGTCACTATGTGGTAGTGATATGTGGTTAAAGTATTGTGGTATTATTAAGCCACTATGAAGTCAAGACGTGGTGATATTTGGTCTTAGTGGAATTATTGCTAATTTTAGCCTTGGGATTCTGGTTTTATGTAGCGGTGTTATTTGGTAACTGTACGACCATTATTTAGTGGTTTTATACTCAGTACTTTGTGTTATAATATACTTTGTGTTTTGATATATTTTTATTTATATAAAATGTATCATTCATTGGGGCGGGGGGACATAACTTTAGACGTTTTATGTTTACCAACCGGTGTCCTGTTGCAATTAGGTGAGGGAGACTCAGAAGCCCCAGCTCCCCATTCTGATTATAGATTAGAGTGATTATGTCATCATATAGGTCTGTATAATTTCAAGTGAGACTGGTACAGATTGCGGAGACAGTGAGACAAAGTGGGCCCCTAAAATCAGCTCCTCTGGTGGGCCCTATGCACCCCAGTCTGACACTGCTCAGATTTATGATAAAAGACGTGGATCACTAGTGGGGCCACTCAATGGTCCTGAAGAGCCTGATGAAATTCACATTTGAGCCATTCTTGCAGTTCAGCCTCAAATTTCTCCCATGGAAAATGTTGTTTCTAGTTCCTATAACCTTAGCCAAGAAAGTGTCATAACTCCAAGCTCTGTCTTGTAAGGAACCATATTTCACATTTATGTATGACAGTCTAATCTTAAGAACTGTATCTTTTTTTGTAAATTTTTCTACTAAGGTTCCAACAGAGATAAAATATTAATGAGGAAATAGCCCCTCCTACTTTTTTTTTTTTGGACCCACAAGATCCTAATCAACAGTAGAGTCATTGTCTGTGTGTAAGAAGTGCAGTGCAAATTTACACCAGAAAAGCTAAAGATCTTTTCATACAGTTTCCAGGAACTAGGAAAATCTCCAAAGCAAGCAAAGCCTGTTTGTCTAGTTGGATCAACAATATCATCTCTTTCTGTTATAATTCCCAAAATATTGATCTGCCAGGGGCAATTAGAACCCACTCACCACATTCTACAGCAGTATCGTGGGCAGAACTGGGAGGAGTTTCTGTGAATCAAATGTACCTATGCCAATGAATACAAGCTGGATTATTCTGCTGACAGAGATTCAGCCTTTGGCAGACAAGTGCTTTCAAGTGCTATATCTGTCTAAGCCCCCCTTTTTACCTTTATTGTTTCTTAAGTCCCTTGTGTGCTCCCTGTAGGATAATACCAAGGGATAAAATTTGCTTACTGAAATTTTACTTTCCTTGAGTCCAAAAGCAGCAGAAGCCTCTGTAATAAATTATAGCTGCATAAAACATGACTTGTTCCTGTGTGTAGGGGCCTTTTGCTGTGGGTAGCGCTAATTAATTAGTTGATTAATGGAATTTTTTTTTTCTTCTGCCCAAGATGGGAGGAGCTCAATATTAACCATCTTCACACTTAAGCAAAGAAAATTTCGTTAAGCAATTATTTTCGGACACTAAATGGGGCAGCAGACAGGTATGTTTTTATTGCTTTTTTGTCTATAAAACAATATCCACTGGGAGGACAGGGTAAATGCAAAGGGACCAAATTGGAAAAACACAACAAAGCAATCTGAGATATTAGACAGAAGGGACAACATTACTACATACACTTAACCCTTCCACTCCACGATGTTTATTTAAACCATGGGAACTGCAAATTGGCATACGTGAAGCATACTTATGGTGCTGCAAAGAAAAACAGAAGAAAAAAGCGCTTCCTAGTGTATTATCTTCATAAATATGAACTTGAATAGGTGAGCTATATTATTGCTAACTCACCTTATTTGATTGTGCATCAGACAGCACAACTCCCCTGTAAGGTACACTGTATTCCAAGGTTTATTCAGTATCTGCCAGTGGTTTCAACTGGTCCCACGCCCAGGCTCACGAGTAATCAGAGCCTGTCTATTGCATGAACAAAACAAAAATAACCTGCTGCCTAATATCAACAAGCAGCCCCAAGTTTTTGGCTTTAAAACCGGATAGGTACGTAACGGGATTAAAAACCACCTCAGAAATTAAAAGGGGGGATTATGAACCTGAGAAAGTCGCCAGTATCATTCGCATTATAGAGCGCCCGCGGAACTTTTCTAATGGTTTGTTTTTTTGGGGGTGTGTGTTTAAAGGGGGGGGGGGGTGCATTTTGAACCGACAAAGTAAGTTTTATAGTTAGTTGGCAATTCTAGGCGCTTACTGCGGAAAAACAGGTAAACCGTTTAAAGGGTTTCCCTGAGCAAGTGTCGTTTGCGCAGAATGCCCCTTGATTTATGACCCCAAATAAAGCGGGGTTCAAAAATCGGGCGCATTCTATATATTTTTGCAATAACACTGGCGTTTAAATTTCAAAAAAAACCATACATGTCGCCCAATGTTTCCACCCCCATGCTTGGCAGTGAGGACGGTGTTCTTTGGGTTATGGGCAGCATTGCTGTAACGGGGTGATGGTAAAGCGGGGTAGGACCCCCAGACACTGCAGGCTTGCCTTTAGAGGGGTTTTACTAAGCGGCCCTCGGGCATCTTCACAGAGCCTTTTATGGAAGGATGGGTTCCCCAAACCGCAAAATGCGCTTTGAGCATCCCCAGCATGGCAGTGACCAGAAGGCCAGAAATCCAAAGGTGGGGACCGACAGAATAGGAACACAGAAAGCAGATAGGAAAAGAATTGCAGGTACAAAAAAAACAAAGAAGGGGCCAAAAAAGGATGCCCAACCCCCGAGGGTTTAAAAAGTAAGGCAAAGGAACAATACGAGACAGACGGAAAACAACACCAAGAAAAATAAACAGAGACTAAAGCAAAAATCAGTCAAGGAACCCAAAGGGAAGGGTTTAAAAACAAGGAAGGAAACTCAGACAAAGACACGCAAAGGAGACAAAAATGGATAACCAAATTTTAAGGGGATCCATAAGGAAAAAAACAAGAAGGTGTGCAACCCGGGTGCTAACAGAAAGATAAGAAAACACAGCACCCAAAAGCACAACAAGGAAATTAACAACACAACATGCTAACATGCAAAAACAAGGTCGGCGGGAGTGAGGGAGAAAACAGGCTTAAAAAACCCCCGGGGGAAGGGGATTTGGAAAAAGGAAGCCCCCAACCCCGCTGCAATTGGGAATAAAAGATGGAATATGTGGCCCCGCCCTTTAAAAAAGCAAAAAGGATTAGGGCAGCAGCCAAAAAGGCGGACGCTGGGGAAAAAACGCACATAACCCCAAAGGGGGGCAGAGCGGCGACAGGAACGCACACGGCGACAGGAGGGTGCGGGGAAGGACGGAAAGTGGACGGGGCCCGACAATTGTCGTTAATAAAGAAGCTCAGTTTTTGTTATCTGACCACAGCACCTTCCCATCATTCAAATAATTCATGTTTCATCGGGA
>JAODAL010047482.1:0-29880 GCA_025379985.1 Phyllomedusa bahiana
GACGGCGAACCCATAGGCGCAGCGCCGCACAGCGCCCATGTCCCCGCACTCCGCCTCATACACCGGCGAGGCGCGGCTGACTGTACATGATATCTATGAGCGCCGCCCGCCCGCGACATAAATCAGGCGCAGATTCCCGCCGGAAAACTGGCGGAAAACGGCGCCTCGACCCGGCGGGATTCATACATGTGGCCCTAAGTGTTGTGTTTTTCAGAATATATTTTATATGTGCAGAGCCAAAGTATGTTTTGTGTGTCTCACATATTGTGCCACATTCCAAAAAAAAACAGAAATGATCAGCACATCCAAAACTATTTTAAAGAAAATGATGTAGATGCATGCTGACATGGTGGCAAACAATGCAAACACAAAATCGTATCGGCAGCACTCTACCAATGCTAAAAGACAGTCAAACAAGGGCTATGTGAACTATTTTCAAATTTAGTTTTGCCACTTTTTGGATACAAGAAACTTTAAGGTTCTTAGCGCACATTTGTGATCAAAACTGATCAAGTTCATATGGTGACCTACACTATAAAATTCTCACCTCACTTGGTGCCTTCTCAGGCCTCCATACTTTCAGGGAATTAAGATCACAGCTGCACTCTGCTCTGATTAAAAAAGTTCTGTGTACATGGGTGGAGTGCACAACAAAGATTGAGGCTGTTACTCCACCATGTAAACAATCCAAAAAACAAAAAAATTATAAGCACATCCAGAACATTTTTAAAGAAGTTTATATAGGTGCCACATGTCATCTTGGCTGATGTCTCCTGCACCATCTTCTACCAGCATGCTTACGTTGCGTCACTGGGGAGCCCTCTTACCCCGTCCCTTTCTTTGAGAACCCATTCACGTCTCTGAGCCAGTTCTCTTCTCTGCTTAGCACAGAGCACCTCTGCATGCAATGTGGCCTCATCCACAGTTTACTAGTTTGTGGCTACTCATTTCCTAATGTTTGGCTAAGGAAGGTTGTTTATAGACTTCTTGATGTGATGTTGCCTGTGTCTATTGATGGCTGTCTTTTATGACAGTTCACTAGTTATATCATGCAATATTTGACCACTATCTGAGTTGTCTGTCTAATCCTGTGATCGGATGAGTCACTCAGTTATGACTGTCTCATTTTTGTCTTGTCTGTATTTCGCTTAATAAGATTTCATGAGGTTTCTTAATCATTTTTAGGCCAATTCACAAGTGCAGACAAATGCATTACATAGGAATTTTAGTTTTATAGTATCTAGACAGTGTTCTTTTATTTTTCAATGTTATTAAAGGAATGTGCACACAGATATTATATAATCCAGAAAATAATAATTCAACAAAAGTAACAGTCCTACATTATAAGATTCAACAACACCTTAGGCAATGTTCACACGGCTTATTTGCGGGGCGTAATTACGCCCCGCAATTACGCCGTGTGGCCGGGGGCGGGAGCAGGGGGCCGGCACCTCGCCAGCCCATAGACTTTCATTACCAGTGGCGCGTATACGCCGCTGGTAATTCACATATCACTTATCTCCCCCCGCGGCGTTTTCGCCGAGCAGGGAGAGGAGACGTAATCCATAGTTCTCTATGAGAACTGTGGACTACCGTAATGACTGGGACGTATTCCAGCCGTAATTCGCGCACTCCGGCGCGTAATTACGGACTGAAATCCATCCCATTTTAATCCGTGTAAACAGAGCCTTATAGTCATATAGTTTTGTTTGTATTTGTATTCACCTAAAAATTAAAACAAATTGAAGGAAGTAAATACAATGTTACTATAATCTGCATGAGTATACATTGTATACATTGTTTACATTTACATATAAGGCTTCCAATAGGATAGATACAAGAGTGCACAAACTTTCGACTCTGTTTTGGCTGTATCGTTGGACTGAGAGTAAATGAACAGCAAGCTCACAAAGGGCTACCAGCTAGGTTTATTACCACCCCAGCTTCTGGCGCAGGGGGATTACTCTTTTTTTACACAGCCAATATCATACACACTTAGATCATCGAGATATAAATACCACCTCTTGTTTTTCTCTCTGGGGATTCTCAGATCGGTGGATATTTTAAAGCAGACCTCGATGATCCAACTTGTTGAGACTTAAAGGGGTTTTGCCACAAAGTGATTTTGTCTGCTCAGAAGAGAAGATAAACAAACAGGCAGCCTCATGGAGGAGAGGGAGGGGGGCTGAGCATACAGCCAGGAAGCAGGGAGCATGTGCAATGTGTACTCAAATAATGACATTACAACCAGTGGATTTTCTATACAAAAGAAACAGGATCTTTCTCCACAGTCCCTAGAAAACTCCTTCATGTTCCCTGTCATCAGATAAGAAGTGCAAAAACACAAGAGTGGCCAGATCAGCACCTGTCAGCTTCTCTGGTCATGTCTAATGTAAACTTTCAGAAAACTAAGGGGGACTGAGCAATGCTGTAGCTCTCACAGGCTTCACTTTTTTTAATGACATATATTTAGAAAAGTGAGTAAATACCCATTTTCAAGGATCCCACGTCAACATTACATAGTGGCAAAACCCCTTTAATTGGCTCATGATATGTGTCAGTTACTTAAACTGTATATTATTCTATCCTTTTTATGTTGTAAATCAGATTTAATGCTTTGACCTCCTGGTGAGTTTCTGTTTGGTTGCACCAGGGACCGATTTCCTAAAAACACTGGTCTGGAGGGTTCTGTTTTTGCAGGAAGTCCCAGGGAGCCTTTTTAAGCCCCAATCTTGGTTTCTTTGCTCTGCCTGTAGTCAAACAGGGACTAATTAGTATTGCTTAAAGTTGGTCATTATATTACAGCTTTTGTATAATGGCTAAAAATAAAGAAATGTCCAATTATTGATGCCAAAGTTGTTGCACGACACATAGGAAACAGCTCTGTGTTGAGCCCAGGAGATCAGGTGAGCAAAAGGATTTGACTATTTTTTAGGGAAACTTTGAAAGCCATATCTCTTTGGTCCTACCTCCCAAGGCTTTCAGCATGAAGGTAACAAAAATGCTTATACACTGACAGAGGTTGAGAGGGAGGGACATAAAGTATAGAAAATGATTTTGTAGTTCTAGAGGGCCAAGGAAAGCTAAATGCAACAGAGAAAAAACACAATTTGGCACTGAACACATCATAAGGAGATAAATAAATACTCAGGCGAGCCAAAGATTTATTTATTTTTTTTGGTTCTCCTGAAAATCCCTAAGGGCTTGTTCACACGGCGTTTTGGATCCTTTTTACGGATCCGTTTTTGCCACTTGAAAAGCGCATCCGGAAAGCCCCAGCTCCACTCATTGTATGTCAGCCCCAGCTCCTCCACTGTCACCGCTCCCACAGCTGCCGCTCACCTCCGATCCCCCTGCGCTCCGATCCCCCTGCGCTCCCGCCGCTCACCTCCGATCCCCCTGCGCTCCCGCCGCGCACCTCCGATCCCCCTGCGCTCCCGCTGCCGCCGCTCACATCCGCACCCGCCGCACAACTCCGATCGCCGATCTCCCGTGGGAACAGCGATGCACTTTTGCCATTCAACTCAATGTTAATCACACTGACAATAGTTAGATCCGTTTTGCGGATCCGTAAAACGGATCCGTAAAATGGATCACAAAAACGCCGTGTGAACAAACCCTTAAGTGTGCACTTAACTTCTGAAAATGACAGTGTTCTGATTTATAATGTTTGTTGTTGGTGGTTATCTCATATAACAAGAAATCTGGATTATTAAAAATAATAATTCTAGGAATTAATGCTTAGCACTATGATTTTCTTAAAGTTAAAAATAATGTGCTTACATAATAGAATGATATGATACAGGACAGGTGTGTGTGCTGCATAGCTTTCTGCGCCCGGCCATATGATATTCTCAGGGTGATGTTTGCATGTATCATTTGTGTCATTTTATCCACATTTATATATAATACACTAATGTTAGTACTAATTGATCATTGCAATTTATGGGCGACATGTATGATCGGGCTTTACGCCTTTTTTCTGGCGTATCCTGCGCCTTCCCGGCCCGAATCCGCTGTCGGACGCAGGGATGTGATGTTAGGCGCAGCATTCACCACGCCCCGCATGAAGGGGCGGGCAATGGGCGCGGTGTAGGCGTTCCGGGCCGGGACGCGGCACGCTCGAAAACTCCGAGGCATGTACGATCGCGAGTCGGCAAAGTGCGGCGCAGTGCAGCGCTCTGCAGCTCCGACAGTCAGACCTGGGTGATTTTGGTCTAAATGCTCCGGCGGAGGCGAAGTGAAGCGAGAACGGAACTTGAGAGGAAACATATAGAAGATCGCAAGAGAAATCTCGGCGCTCAGCTCCGTGCAGCATGGAGTATGATTCCAAAAAATCCCCTTTATAAAGGCGTAAAACATTCTCAGAAAAGAGCTCAAACCTCAAACATAAAAAATACATTAAAAAAATCACGGCGCAATATCAAGAATTAGGATATTGGAAATTGCCGGGAAATAAAGTAATTCAAATTCTGAAAGCTATTCTCATTGGTCGGCAGAAACCGGCCAATCAGAATAGGAGCGACAGTGAACCATAAAACCTATGGAGAACTATTGACCAATCACAATTAAAGGCGGGACAGTTCAAAATACAGTAAAAATGCAGAAAAGAGCTGATTGGTTGAGCTAGCGGGGGCTTGGCTATCTCGGCCAATCACAATAGGAGCGACAGGGACCCATTATAGCCTATGGAGAAGTTTGAACCAATCAAAATCAAAGGCTCGACAGTTCACAATACAGTAAAATGCAGAAAAGAGCTGATTGGTTGAACTAGCGGGGGCTTGGCTACCTCAGCCAATCAGAGCGCGAGCTACTTGTCCCATTGTTAGTCTATGGAGAGGATCGGCGCAATGAAAAAAAAAAAAATAAACTCGGCTACTCGACAACCAGTGAGCGACATGGGATAAAATGAATCCAAAACAAATCATTTTTATTATGGTATAGAAATAATTACTTATCTGAAAAAGACCACAATCAAACCCATTCTAATAAAAATCAAATCAGTTAAATCCCCATGACACACAACGGCGTTTGATCGCGCATGAGGCCGGCGCTGCTACACAATCGGCGAATTGCAATAGAGAGAATTGCCGGAAATACAGTAATACAAATTCGTTAAGCTATTCTCATTGGTCGGCATAAACCAGCCAATCAGAATATGAGCGACAAGACCCATTATATCCATGGAGGAGTATTGACCAATCAAATGGACGACAGGGACCCATTCTAACCTATGGAGAAATATTGACCAATCATATTCAAAGGCGGGACAGTTCAAAATATAGTAAAAATGCAGAAAAGAGCTGATTGGTTGAAGCGGCGGGGCTCGTCCAGCTTAGCCATCAGAGCGCGAGCTACTTTCTCATAGAGTTCTATGGGTGAAAAAGAAATTCAGAGCGAGCTTGTGATTGGCTAACTTAAAAAGTACGCGTTATTTGGACCAATGGGAGAGCGAGCGACGCTCCTATGGGTTTTCTAATGCAATCGGGAATACAAGGTAACATGGCCGAAATCAAATGATAATAGTACAGAAGTTGTCCCGATGTGTAATATAAAATGATATAATATTGGGGTAACGAAAAAAATATTAATTCAATAAAATCATGTTTATTTCTTTATTTTCGGTAGCCACTGATCAATAGTATGGGTGTAACAAAAATAAAGAAATAAACATGATTTTATTGAATTAATATTTTTTTTTCATTCCCCCAATATTATTATTCAATTTATATACACATAGGGACAACTTATGTAGTCTTATAATTTGATTTCGGCCAAGTACATTTGTATTACCGATTGCAATAGAAAACCCATAGGAGTCGCTCGCTCTCCCATTGGTCCAAATAACCGCGCCTCTTTTAAGTTAGCCAATCACAAACAGAGCTCGCTCTGCATTTCTTTTCCCCATAGAACTCTATGAGAAAGTAGCTCGCGCTCTGATTGGCTAAGCTGGACGAGCCCCCGCTAGCTCAACCAATCAGCTCTTTTCTGCATTTTTACTGTATTTTGAACCGTCCCGCCTTTGAATATGATTGGTCAATATTTCTCCATAGGTTATAATGGGTCCCTGTCGCTCCTATTCTGATTGGTCAATACTCCTCCATAGGATATAATGGGCCACTGTCGCTCCTATTCTGATTGGCTGGTTTATGCCGACCAATCAGAAGAGCTTAAACAATTTGAATTACTGTATTTCCCGGCAATTCTCTATATTGCAATTCCTTATGTAGCGCCGGTCTCGGCGACAAACGCGTTGTTAGGGATTTAACTGATTTATTTTTATAGAAGGTTTCAGCGCTTATCTGATATGTTTTACACTTAATAAAAATGATTTTTTATTCATACTCCATGCCGCACGGAGCTGAGCGCCGAGATGCATTGCGCCGATCTCTCCATAGACTACAATGGGAGAAGTAGCTCATGCTCTGATTGGCCGAGAGAGCCAAGCCCCCACTAGCTCAGCCAATCAGCTCTTTTCTGCATTTTTACTGTCTTTTGAACTGTCCCAACTTTGATTTTGATTGGTCAAAACTTCTCCATAGGATATACTGGGTCTTTGTCGCTCCTATTCTGATTGGCTGGCTTCTGCCGACCAATGAGAAGCGCTTACAGAAGTTGAATTATTGTATTTCCCGGCAATTCTCTTTACTGCAATTCCCTATGTAGCGCCTGTCTCGGGTCCAAACGCGTTGTTCGGGATTTAATTGATTTATGTTTATAGAGGTTTGAGCTCTTTTTCAGAGAATATTTTCCACCTATTAAAAATGAGTTTTTTATTCATACTCCATGCCGCACGGCGCTGAGAGCCGAGATTTCATTGCGCCGATCTCTCCATAGACTACAATGGGACAAGTAGCTCGCGCTCTGATTGGCTGGGATAGCCAAGCCCCCGCTAGCTCAGCCAATCAGCTCTTTTCAGCATTTTTACTGTATTTTGAACTGTCCCGCCTTTGATTTTGATTGGTCCAAACTTCTCCATAGGTTATAATGGGTCCCTGTCGCTCCTATTCTGATTGGCCGAGATAGCCAAGCCCCCGCTAGCTCAGCCAATCAGCTCTTTTCTGCATTTTTACTGTATTTTTAACTGTCCCGCCTTTGATTCTGATTGGTCAATAGTTATCCATAGTTCACTGTCGCTCCTATTCTGATTGGCCGGTTTCTGCTGACCAATGAGAATAGCTTTCAGAATTTGAATTACTGTATTTCCCGGCAATTTCCAATATCCTAATTCTTGATATTGCGCCGTTCTAGATTTTTGGAAAGTGATTTTTTTTTAATGTATTTTTTATTTTGAGGTTGAGCTCTTTTCTGAGAATGTTTCCGCCTTTATAAAGTCGATTTTTGATTCATACTCCGCACGGACATCTTTAATGATTTCTCGCTGTTTTCCAGCCTGTCTCGAATCGGAATACATGTGAGGCGCAGTCCCTTCTGCGCTTAAGTCCCGCACTGCGCCCCACACACTGGCGAGGCGCGGTGAACTTTTCCCTGCATGTATGAGCGCACCTCCTCGGACCGCGAATCTTAGGCGCAGTCCCGCACTGCCTCGTCCCGCACTGCGCCCCACACACTGGTGAGGCGCGCGGCTTTACATCGCTGTAGAGCGCACTAACCTCTGCGCGAATCTTAGGCGCGTCCCGCCTGCGCCATTCCCCGCACTGCACTCAAACACGCGAGGTGCGGACTTACATAGTATGTATGAGCGCGCCCCAGTGCCGACATAAATCAGGCGCAGATTTCGCCGGAAAACCGGCGGAAAGGGGCGCCCCGACGTGGCGAGATTCATACATGTCGCCCTATGTATTAAGGATGCCATGAAGCAAAATCCCCTTCTAAGGTTGGCTCGTAACTCGCTATGAGCCGGTCTCAGAAACTAGGGAAAGGGGAGCTCTTGCACAGTTCTCCCCATTCTTTTCTATGGCAGTTTCAAATATAGTGGAGTGAGTGTGCTCGGTTATATTCATTACTCCTATAGACATGAATGGAGGAGTGCTGAGTAAGCCCAGCCATCTCCTAATTCACTGAGGCCAACTCATATCATGCTACAAACCAGCCTCAGAAAGGGATTTTGCTTCATGGCTGAATCCCTTAAAGGGGTTGTCTTACTACAAGGATTGCTTTTTATGTTAAAGATCTTGCAGAAACAAGTCACTTTGCAATATGTGTCAATTAACAGTATCCTACCTATTCCTAGATATCCCCTCTTGTATGGGCTGCATCAGCTCCTCAGGTCGCTATAGCTACAGACCTGTTCAGTCTCTCATGATAGGCTGCCAGCACTGGCTGCTATAACTACAGACCTGGCTTCTACTGTAGCCTAGTAGAAGCCAGTAAACATGCCCCTAAATTCAAAATGAAACCAAGAAAACAGGACTGAGGTAAGATGAATCAATGTAGTGAGACAACCCCTTTAAAGGAGTCGTCTAACTACAAGGATTGCTTTTTATGTTAAAGATCTTGCAGAAACAAGTCACTTTGCAATATATGTCCATTAACAGTGTCCTACCTCTTTATATCACCTCTTGTATTGGCTGCATCAGCTGCTCAGGTTGCTATAGATACTGACCTTTTTGATCTCTCCTGATAGGCTGCCAGCACTGGTCATTATAGCTACAGAACTGCTGTCCTCAGCAGCTCGTCACTTCAGGTCAGTAGTAGCCAATAAAGCCAGTAAAGACGCCCATTAATTCAAACATGAAACCGAGAACACAGGACTGAGGTAAGATGAATCGATGTAATGAGACAACCCCTTTAAGTTAAATGCACAAAAGGTTCAGTTTTACAGCTCTTTGCAATTTGTATTTTTCAAATGTTATTTTTTATGTTGAGCTATTTTTCAGGATAGCTTTTCTTGAAAAGTTAGTGTTGTGTTTACTGTCTTAGTGCTGGAAACTGCATTGTGTCACTTAACATTCTCTGCTCCCCTGCTTCTGTGGGATATCATCACTGAGGTATATACTCCACCACTTCAGTGAGCTATAATATCTCCTCAGTCCTCTCTTTTTCCCTGTTGCTGCTAAGATGGTTTCACCCAGTCACTGCAATTTGCTTTAGAACATATTAGAGAAGATACAGCTATGGGATTAACTACTAAAGATGAAGGGCCTCATGTATGAAAACCGTCTAGGTCTGTCATTGTTGTACATAGTAACCAACCAGAGGTCCCCTTTCATTTCATATAGTGTCCTGAAAAAATGAAAATGGGGACTCTGATTGGTTGCAATGGGCAACAAAGAAAGTCTTAGACCAAGACAGTTTTCATACATGTCCCCCAAAGTTTCTTTGCCATCGGCAGAAGTTGCTCAATTGGAAGGCTGGGGAGATCATAGGGGTAGCTTCTACTGAGAAGAGACTTTATATCACAAGGCATTATGGGAAAGGAGCTGAGAAGCTCAAGCGCCCTCTATTTGATGTGACAAATCCTCAATTTGCTTTTGACCCACTGAGTCTTGAGAAAGCAAAAGGGATATTAGCCAACCCGGTATCACTCATCTGCATACAGAGGTGTTTGGGGGTTTTGCCCCTCATCAGTGCAGAGCAGAGCGATACTGGCTGGCTGAGTGGGAGGCAAAGAGTGGCTCAGAAAGGGGAACATCTCTTCTTAGGGAGAGCACCTTATAGTCAGAAGAGTCGTAAACATCAAAATTCCATACCCAAGAAGCAAGTACACCCAATATAGAAACATGTCTAAGGGTGGAAAATAAGTAATTAAAATGTATTACAAAACTAATATTCAAAAGATATTGGCTCCATCCCTTCAAAAAGTCAACGTTTGCTTTGAGTACAGCATCATGAAGGTAAACTAGTAAGTAGCAGTGTTTTCAGAGTGTAAGCTTGTCCTGCATAGAATTTAGCACTATAGTGACGTGCCTATGTACCTGCTCTTGTTCAAGGGCCATTGTAGACAGGATGGAATTGACGTTATCAAATGTCATGGGGAAATGTTGACGTGTTAGTGTCATTGTTATGTGGTGCTTGTTCACAGTTAGTATGGACGATTTTTACTTAAATAGCTCTTGGGCACTAAAGCAATAAGCGGGAGTTGTTCCTTAATGTTGTGTAATTATGGATGATGTCAGACCCTCCAGTGTGAGTGCTGTTCCAGGGGGAAGCAGTGAAGACTCTGCTGAAGAATTCAGAGCTCCAGGGAACCAACCAAAAGGTTTAGACGCTCTTCTAGCCATTTCTTTTGTCTGTCTCTCTATAAAAGACGCTTGTCAATTTGTTATTCTCTCTGCTCTTACAATGCAGAGGCACAAAGAAACTGTAGGCTTATTGGAGAAACACGTTAGGTCTCTATGTTTTCTTAGGTTGCAAACAAAAAAAGACATATGTTCCAGAAGCTGAAGGGTGACAGTTATTTAATAATCTAGTCCATCCTTTCAATCTAAGATGACTGACTGCAAAACAGATTACCAAATCGCACCAGTTTAAAAAAAAAAAAATATATATATATATACTCTTAAAGGGAATATTTTGGTGGAAATTTCAGCATGAACATAAAATTTCTAGAATTCTTTTTAAAGAAACTGAATGAGACCATCTCTTAACTTTAAAATATCTGGATCCAGTCTGATGGCAATTTTGGGATTAGGAATGAAATATTCCTTTAGGGCAGATTGGTTCTTGCCTTATGGGTTCCAAAGTCTTCATCAGTAGGGGAAACTAAGCTTAAAAAACTTGATGAACATGTCTTTTTTCAACCATAATAACTATGTAACCATGTAACATGTTCAACTGTTCAGTGTGTCAGTAATTTTTGCACAAGTTGCCGATCTTTAAGGCTATGTTCACACGGTATAATTGCGGGGCAGAATTTCGGGAGCTCGCACCGACTCCTGCGGGGCCCCATAAACATTCATTACTAGCGGCACGTATTCGCCGCTAGTAATTAACATGTCACTTATCTTCCCCCGCGGCATATTGTGCGAGCGGGGAGAGGAGACGTAATCCATAGTTCTCTATGAGATCTGTGGATTACCGTAATGACTGGGATGTATCTCAGCCCATATTGAGTGCAGTATGCCGTGAAATACGGGCCGAAATACGTTACAATTTAAGCCGTGTGAACATAGCCTAAGGGTGCTTTCACACAGTGAGTTATTGACGCGTTTTTGATGTTTTTGACGCGTTTTTGTGCAGGAAGGCACGGCCATTAATGCTTTACATTGCTGCCCAAAAAAAAAATGCATCAAAAAAAGCGTAAAAAATGCACAGCATGAAAGCACCCTAAGGCACACACGGCTTATTCCCGACGGATTTGTGAGCCGTATTGAGCTCACAAATCCGCCGTGAATAAGGGGCGGGACGGGGGCGAGGCCGGAGCGCGGCGGGGGCGCCGCTCCCGGCCCCATAGACAATGCATTATCTACGGCGCGTCCGCGCCGTAAATAATGTGCATGTCACTTTCCCCCCCCCTGCGGCCGAGCGGGGAGGAGCGACGTATTCCACTGTTCTCTATTAGAGCAGTGGATTACCGTAATTGCTGCCGTGGATTGGCGCCATACTGCAGCGCAAATCCGGCGCGCAGTACGGCGCCAATCCGCGGCAGAATAAGCCGTGTGAACGAGGCCTAAGGGTGCTTTTACGCAGCGCAGTTTTGGTGCAGTTTTAACTGCACTCCAAATAAGCTGCCTTTATTACCAGCAAGCTTCTTTCAGTTGTCTAAATTGTTCAGAAAGGTGTTTCAAGTAAGTCATCAATTACTGTGTTTGAAATCTTGTGCATTACAAACATACTCATTGATTCCTCACTTTCCAAAGAGTTTTGATAAGTAAAAAAAGCTTACTGGTAATACTGCAGTTTAATTGGAGCGCAGTTAAAACTGCACCAAAACTGCGCTGTGTGAAAGCACCCTAACAAGGAGCTTAATGGCAAAATTCACAACAGGTGTTTGTTCCCTAAATTGCACAATAAACTTAGGGCAATTTGATTTGGGAGACCAAGATATCTTACGACATCTTGCAATTGATCAACAGTACCACGCTATTGCGAGGCTTCAAGCAGGATGCTCTCATACAGAAGTGGCCACTGAGCTTAGTATCACAGAGTGTCATCAACAGGTCAAAACAGAGAAACAGAGAGACTGGAAGAGTGACAGAAAGGCAAAGAAGTGGACGTCCTTTGTCGCCATCACACACTGATGACGGCTTCATAGTAAACAATGCCTTACGGAACCGAATGATGAATGTCACACAACTCCGGGCACACTTAAGGGAGATGAGAGGTACCCATTCCTAAGTGTTAACATCAGTGTGATTTGCGTGCTAGATGACCGGCAAGGCTACCTGACCACACCACCAGGCATAGGCATTATCGTCTTGCATGGGCCAGGGAGCATCTGTGCTGGACGAGGGACCAGTGGTTGTCAGTGCTATACAGTGATGAAAGTGAATTCATTCTGATATGATGGCCACTAATAATGCTGGAGGCATCAAGGAGAGTACTATGTATCAGCCAGCTCAGGTAACAGTCAAGTACCCTCATCCATTGGCTGGCAAGCACTCCACACTGAAGTTATGTTATGAATGTTCTGACGTGACACTTGGTTGCCTTACACCTCCCTTAAGCGTGCCTGGAGTTGTTAGGCATTCATCATCCGATTCTGCAGGGCATTGTCTACAATGAAGTGGTCATCAGTGTGTGATGTAGCCAAAGGATGCCACTTCTTTGCCATTCTGTGACTCTTCCAGTCTCTGTTTCTCTGTTGCAACCTGCTGATGACACTCTGTGGCACTCTTGGCTAATGGTCAATTCCGTCTGAGAGCTTCAAGACTTGCAATGGCGAGGTACTGTTGATCAGTTGTAAGGAGTTATTTTGGTCTCATGGTGTTGAAATGTGAACAGTGTGATGATGAGGACTGTTTAGATCCCAGTTCAAATTGATCTCCTAAATTTATTGGGTGATATATATATATACATGCAGTGAGGAAAATTAGTATTTGATAGATTTTGCAAGTTTTCCCACCTACAAAGCATGGTGAGGTCTGTATCTGTAATTTTTATCATAGGTGCACTTCAACTGTGAGAGAAGGAATCGAAAAAATCCAGAAAATCACATTGCATGATTTCAAATAATTAATTTGCATTTTATTGCATGAAATAAGTATTTGACACAATAGAAAAACAGAACTTAATATTTGGTACAGAAACCTTTGTTTGCCGTTACAGATCTCAGACGTTTCCTGTAGTTCTTGAATAAGTTTGCACATTCTGTAGCAGGGATCTTGGCCCACTCCTCCATAGAAATCTTCTGCAGATCTTTCAGGTTTCAGTGCTGTTGCTGGGCTACATTGAGTTTCAGCACCCTCCAAAGATTTTCGATTGGGTTCAGGTCTGGAAACTCCAGGACCTTGAAATGCGCCTTATGGAGCCACGCCTTAGTTGACCTGGCAGTGTTTTTGAGTCATTGTCATGTTGGAAGACCCAGCCACGAACCATCTTCAATGCTATTACTGAGGGAAGAAGGTTGTTGGCCAAAGTCTTGCAATACATGGCTCCATCCATCCTCCCTTCAATACAGTGCAGTCGTCCTGCCACATTTGCAGAAAAGCCCCCAAAGTATTATGTTTCCACCCTCATGCTTCATGCTTGGGTTGTACTCATCCTTCTTCTTCCTTCAAACACAGCGAGTGGATTTGATACCAAAAAGTTCTATTTTGGTGTTATCTGACCACATGACCTTCTCCCATGCCTCCTCTGGATCATCTAGATGGTCATTGGTGAACTTCAAACGGGCCCGGACATGTGTGTGTCCTGCAGGATTTTAATCCATGATGGTGTAGTCTGTTACTAACGGTAATCTTTGAGATTGTGGTCCCAGCTCTGTTCAGGTCATTGACCAGGTCCTCTAATGTAGTTCTAGGCTGATTCCTGACCTTTCTCAGAATTATCCCTACCTCACAAGGAGAGATCTTGCATGGAGCCCCATACAAGATCTCATATAATTTCAAAAAACTGTTTTTGCCTTCCCACCAAGCTACTTGCCTATTGACCTGTAGGCCATCCCATCTTTGTGCAAGCCTTCAATTTTGTCCTTGGTGTCCTTAGACAGCTCTTTGGTCTTGGCCATGGTGGAGAGGTTGTAGTGTGATGGTGTGGACAAGTGTTTTTATATAGGTAACAAGTTCAAACAGGTGCAATTAATACAGATAATGAGTGTAGAGTAGGAGGGCTTCTTAAAGAAAGACTAATATGTCTGTGAGAGCCAGAACTCTTGCTGGTTGGTGATCAAAACCTTATTTCATGCAATAAAATGCAAATTAATAAATTAAATATCATACAATGAGTTGTTTTGGATTTGTTTAAATATTCTATCACAGTTGAAGTGTACCTACGATAAAAATTCCATACCTCTCCATTCTTTGCGATATTGTCAGCATATTAAATATTTATTTTCTGAAGCTTCCAAAGACAAGACATCATCATATGGGCTGTCCCAAATTGTTTAAAGGCATAGTAATCCTAGTGTATGTAAACTTTTGACTTTGCAGAAAGTAATAGACATGCTTGAAAAATTCTCTCTCATTATTCTAGCATTTGGCAAATATAAATAATTGTGGTAATTCTAATTGACCTAAATTGACCTAAAACGGGTAAGGTTTATTGTGATTTCATGTCAGATAGTGAGAAAAACATGCATATGTGTCTTTTTCTTTTTTTTTTTTTGAGATTTCACAAAGTTAAGAAAAATTAGAACAATACAAGTGTCATCAAATTGAAAGCAGTATCCACACAAAATAAAATAACAATACTGACTAATGTGGAACACATTGGCACGGCAGCCTAGAATTAGCCACGCTAGTAAATGCCGTAAAAAGTCAAATAACACTGCAATTGAAATAACCTAGCAGCAATAACGGCCGCAGATGATGCGGCAACCGAGAATATGCAGTCACCATGCATATGTGTCTTTATCTAGTGTATGTAAACTTCTGGTTTCAAATGTATATATGTACATCCATTAATCCAAAAATCTGTGCATTACTTGGTTTCGTTAGTAACAGTATAATGCTCAATTTCTCCCGCAGTGCCTTTCATGGTGAGTTGAATGTTTTCTGCCAAGTTCCGCACACATGATAAATAATCAGTGAGGGTCCCAGCAGTTGGACATCTTGTGATCAGCTATAGGGGGTACAGAGGTAGCAATCACACCTGAGCCCTGGTGCCCATTTGCCACATAAAAAACTCCAACATTATAAAAGGCTCATATTAGGTGGGGACGGTGTGGCTTCAGTTTCTGAAAATAGTGCTATGTAATCTTGTAATAAATATATAAGGTACTGTAAAAGTTTACTTTAAATCTATAATATTGAAGACATATGGTTTTCCTTAATAGTCATTCATTTTGACTCCCCAATCTAATACTGATCTATGCTGTTCAACAAACTCCGATTTCTCCAAAGACCGTCTCCGTATATCTGCAATCTGTGGGGTCATGTCTTTGATTTTGCCTCCAGCCTGTTTTCCTAATGACACATCAGCATTTAAATGAGATAAGTATCAGCAGTGGGATTGTGTGGTGACAGAGCAACTTCACATCTCGTGTATTTCTGCATTAAGACCAGGTCTGTTGTTATGTGTAGAATACTTACTGATTTCCTTGGCACATACCGTGAAAAATTGTCACAAGATATTAATGTTCCTTTTAAACAAGTGTCCTACGGCTGATCAGAAATGCAAATTTTTTCAGCAGATCGTATTTTGCACTTTTTAATGAATATGTACTAGAGATAAAGATAGAGACAGCTACGTTAGACATAATACACTGTGACAATTATTTTCTATGCATATGTGCATATAGTCAAATATATTCCCATAGACAATCAATACAAGAACCTAACATATATCAGGCATCGAATCATCTGGGAAAGTAAAACATCTGAATATACCGAAGAAACTGCAGTGTTATATGATGGGGCATGTCACAAAATGAAATGTACATTTAGGAAACATATTAAATTAGGAAATTCCTCAAATTAAATAAAAAGTAAGGTGGGTGAATGAATTTTTTGTGGCTACATATCTAGGGGTTTTCAGCTTTTTTTTTTTTTTTGGTAAGGCACCGTGGCCAGATGTTAGCTGTAAGTCAGTAGGTAAATGTAAAATGTGTTGCATACATTGCTTTTTCTTTATGGTTTTTGCATTTTTTTGGGTTGGTTGTGTTTTTTCTATAAATCGGATGATGTGGATATGGCATTTGTTTTTACGCAGTTTGTGTGTGGCATTTTTCTTCCATAGATTTCAGTACTTTTTGTGTTTTTTGTGTTTTTTTTTTACATTACAAAGCACGGGATTCAACGAGGAAACATTGAAACACATAGGGCGACATGTATGAATCTCGCCGGGTCGGGGTGCACCTTTCCGCCAGTTTTCCGGCGGAATCTGCGCCTGATTTATGTCGGGGCAGGGACGCGCTCATACATAGCATGTAAAGTCCGCCGTGCCTCGCCAGTGTGTTAGGCGCAGTGCGGGACTTAGGCGCAGTGCTGTGCTGCGCCTATGATTCGGCGCCGGAGGTAGTGCGGTCATACATGCAGGGAAAAGTCCGCCGCGCGCCCGCCAGTGTGTTAGGCGCAGTGCGGGACTGAGGCGCAGTGCGGTGCTGCGCCTATGATTCGGCGCCGGAGGTAGTGCGGTCATACATGCAGGGAAAAGTTCCCTGCGCCTCGCCAATGTGTGGGGACCAAGGCGCAGTGCGGCGCTGCGCCTAAGATTCGCCGTCCGAGGCGGTGCGCTCGTACATGCGGGCAAAAGTTCCCTGCGCCTCGCCTGTGTGTGTGGGGCACAGTGCGGGGACATGGGCGCAGTGCGGGACTTAGGCGCCGTGCGGGACTGCGCCGAAAAACAGTTCCGATGCGAGACAGGCTGGAACAGCGAGAAATCATTCCAGATGTCGGTGCAGAGTCTGAATCAAAAATCGCCTTTATAAAGGCGTTCAAAATTCTCAGGAAAAGAGCTGAAACCTGAAAAATAAAAAATACATAAAACAAAATCACTTTCCAATATCCTAATTCAAGAATTAGGATATTGGAAATTGCCGGTAAATACAGTAATTCAAATTCAGAAAGCTATTCTGATTGGTCGGCATAAACCGGCCAATCAGAATAGGAGCGACAGTGAACCATTAAAACCTATGGGGAAGTTTAGACCAATCAGAATCCACGGCGGGATAGTTCAAAATACAGTAAAAATGCTGAAAAGAGCTGATTGGTTAAGCTACCGGGGACTTGGCTAGCTCAGCCAATCAGAATAGGAGCGACAGAGACCCATTCTAGCCTATGGAGAAGTTTAGACCAATCAGAATCCACGGCGGGACAGTTCAAAATACTGTAAAAATGCTGAAAAGAGGTGATTGGCTGAGCTAGCGGGGGCTTGGCTATCCCAGCCAATCAGAGCGCAAGCTACTTCTCCCTATTATAGTCTATGGAGAAATGGGCGCAATGCAATCTCGGTGCTCAGCGCCGTGCGGCATGAAGTATTAATAAAAAAATCATTTTTATTAAGTGTAAAACATCAGATAAAGAGCAGAACCCTTCTTTACAAATAAAGCAGTTAAAAACCCGAACAACGCGTTTTTTCGCCGAGACCGGCGCTACATAGGGAATTGCAATCGAGAGAATTGCCGGGAAATACAGTAATTCAAATTGTTTAAGCTATTCATTGGTCGGCAGAAGCCAGCCAATCAGAATAGGAGCGACAAAGACCCATTATATCCTATGGTGAAGTTTGGTCCTTTCGGATTAGGAGCGTCTTTGGCCCATTCTAAACTATGATGGTGTATTAACTAATCAGAATAGGTGCGACATAGTCCCATTATATCCTATGGAGAAGTTTGGACCAATCAAAGGCGGGACAGTTCAAAATACAGTAATAAGACAGAAAAGAGCTGATTGGCTGAGCTAGCGGTGGCTTGGATATCCCAGCCAATCAGAGCGCGAGCTACTTCTCCCATTATAGTCTATGGAGAGATGGGCGCTCTGAAATCTCGGCGCTCAGTGCCGTGCGGCATGAAGTATTGATAAAAGAATCATTTTTATTAAGTGTAAAACATTATCAGATAAAGAGCAGAGCCCTTCTTTACAAATAAAGCAGTTAAAAACCCGAACAACGCGTTTGTCGCCAAGACCGGCGCTACATAGGGAATTGCAATAGAGAGAAAATTGCCGGGAAATACAGTAATTCAAATTGTTTAGCTATTCCCCATTGGTCGGCATAAACCAGCCAATCAGAATAGGAGCGACAATGTCCCATTATAACCTATGGAGGAGAATTGACCAATCAGAATAGGAGCGACAATGTCCCATTATATCCTATGGAGAAAAATTGACCAATCATATTCAAAGGCGGGACAGTTCAAAATACAGTAAAAATGCAGAAACTAGCTGATTGGTTGAAGCGGCGGGGGCTCGTCCAGCTTAGCCAATCAGAGCGCGAGCTACTTTCTCATAGAGTTCTATGGGGAAAAGAAATTCTGAGCGCGCTCTGTGATTGGCTAAGTTAAAAGAGGCGCCGTTATTTGGACCAATGGGAGAGCGAGCGACGCTCCTATGGGTTTTCTAATGCAATCAGAAATCAAACTGTACATGGCCGAAATCAAAGTAGAACACTCCGGAAGTGGTACGGATGTGTATATAAAACGAATGATAATATGGGGGTAAAGAAAAAAATATTAAATCAATAAAATCTTGTTTATTTCTTTATTTTCGTTAGCCAAGGATCCATAGCATGGGTGCAACGAAATTAAGGAAATAAACATGATTTTATTGATTGTCGCTCCTATTCTGATTGGTCAATTCTCCTCCATAGGTTATAATGGGACATTGTCGCTCCTATTCTGATTGGCTGGTTTATAGCTTAAACAATTTGAATTACTGTATTTCCCGGCAATTCTCTCTATTGCAATTCCCTATGTAGCGCCGGTCTCGGCGACAAACGCGTTGTTCGGGTTTTTAACTGCTTTATTTGTAAAGAAGGGTTCGGCTCTTTATCTGATAATGTTTTACACTTAATAAAAATAATTTTTTTATTAATACTTCATGCCGCACGGCGCTGAGCGCCGAGATTTCAGAGCGCCCATCTCTCCATAGACTATAATGGGAGAAGTAGCTCGCGCTCTGATTGGCTGGGATAGCCAAGCCCCCGCTAGCTCAGCCAATCAGCTCTTTTCTGTCTTTTTACTGTATTTTGAATTATCCCGCCGTGGATTCTGATTGGTCTAAACTTCTCCATAGACTAGAATGGGTCTTTGTCGCTCCTATTCTGATTGGTCAATAGTTCTCCATAGGTTTTAATGGGTCTCTGTCGCTCCTATTCTGATTGGCTGAGCTAGCCAAGTCCCCGGTAGCTTAACCAATCAGCTCTTTCCAGCATTTTTACTGTATTTTGAACTGTCCCGCCTTTGATTCTGATTGGTCAATCCTTCCCCATAGGTTTTAATGGTTCACTGTCTCTCCTATTCTGATTGGCCGGTTTATGCCGACCAATGAGAATAGGTTTTTAGAATTTGAATTACTGTATTTCCCAGCAATTTACAAAAATCATAATTCTTGATATTGCGCCGTTCTAGAGTTTAGGAAAGTGATTTTTTTTTATTATGTTTATTTTTTACGTTCAGCTCTTTTCTGACAGTGTTTTCCGCCTTTATAATGGCGATTTTTTCGGATTCATACTCCTGCTGCACGGAGCGGAGCGCCGAGATCTCTGTCGCGATCTTCTATCTGCTTCCTCGCATGTTCCGATCCTGCTTCACTTCGCCTCTGTCGGAGGATTTAGACCAAAAAAAACCCGATCTGCTTGTCGGAGCTGCCAAGCGCTGCACTGCACCTCGCTTTGCCGACTCGCCATTGTACATGCCTCGGAGTTTTCGAGCGCGCCGCGTCCCGCCCCAGAACGCCTACCCCGCGCCCACACCGCGCCCATTGCCCGCCCCTTCATGCGGGGCGCAGCTGAAAGTGGCGAACGCTGCGCCTAATACTGAATCCCCGCGTCCGACAGGGGGATTCGGGCCGGGAAGCGCAGTATACGCCAAAAAACAGGCGTAAAGCCCGTTCATACATGTCACCCATAGTCTGTGGATCACATGATATGTTATGGAACCAATACAACAAAGCCACAAAAAACATTTAAACACATTGCCATTTATCAAAGCTGACTAACAATAAAATGGTCTTGGTAGCCCATAGCAACCAATCAAAGCTCAGCTTTTCCTTTTTTTCCGAGCATTTAAAAAAATTAAAGCTAAACTCTGGTTGCTATGGGCAGCAAAGACAGTTTTCCAATTGGATGGTTTTGATAACTGAGGCCCAGTGTTTTTTAACAATGCCTAAAAAGGGGTATAAAAAATGCCTTGATTTATCAAATGGAGCAGTTGCCCATAGCAAGCAATAACTTTGTTGATTTCATTTTCAAAGGGCTTCCGAAAAAAGTTAGCATCTGTCTGGCTGATGAGGGCAACTCTTTTACTTTATGGTGCCTCAATTTTGATAAATTATCTCCATAGCATTATATTTTAACCCTTTATTTTTGGCTATCTTTCTGAAGACTTTTAATTCTTAACAATAGTTTGTTACCAGTTGAGGCCCAAGGTACATTGCGCCTCAGCACCAAATTAGCCATTTTGGCATGCATTAGTTTAACGGCTTACAATGTAAAATCACACTGCTCATTGTTAGATGCGTGTTTGGGTCCATTTAGGGTCCGATACACGGATCCAAACACGCATCTAAAAACGTATCCCAAAACGGAGTCAAATCGCCATGTGAACATACCCTTATAAATGATTTCTATGCATTTTTTGTGACCTTTTGAAGGTTTCGTTTTAATTACTTCTAAATAAGTTTTTGTTAGAATAGTTAAGTGTATGTTTTGAGTTCATTCTAGTTATTTTTTCAGATAACCATGCAAGCTGTCCTTGAGTTAAAAAAATCCAGCTTTTATATGACTCAGAATTAAAAACGGAGGCTATTGGTGGGCGTGACTAAGAGTGTGACGTGAGAGCATGAGTCAAAAATGTTGAACCATAAAGAGACTGGTGATCATATCTATGTACCATTAGTGTATGTGCAGACGGCTTCTTGGATATGTTTTTGCAATACATTGGGCCACATGTATGAAAACTGACTAAGTCGAAAATTCACTTTGTTGCCCATGGCAACCAATCAGAGCGCCACTCTCATTTCATATAGCGCTCTGGAAGAATGAGTGGGGCGCTCAGATTGGTTGCTATGGACAACAAATTGATTTTTAGAACTAGACAGTTTTCATACATGTTGCCCATAATCTACACAAGTGTATTGCGTCAAACGCATAAAAAAACATACCATTAAGTGTGGAACGTATTTGGATATGTTTTCTGGACTGTAGAAACATATCCCTATCGTTTCTATTTCCTTTTCAATGCTTTAGACCAGGCATCCTCAAAACTGTGGCCCTCCAGCTGTTGGGAAAATATAACTCCCATCATATAATCTATAACAGTGGGAATGATGGGAGTAGTAGTTTTCCAACAGCTGGAGTGCCGCAGTTTGAGGATGCCTGCTTTAAACGGATCAAGAATTGGCGTCAATTCTTTAAATGCATCCGTTTAGTACTGAAACGAATGTAAAACTTGAGCATCTGAATGACGATACGTATTTTACATTGAAGTCAAGGTAATCATACTTGAACATTGTTAAATACATATTGGGGTCCGTTTTTGCGGTATGTAAAACATACCCAGATACTTAACAAATACAGAGTAAACATACTCTTAGGCCATGTTCACACAGCTTAAAATGGGCCGTATTTCGGTCCGTAATTACGCGCCAATTACGGGCTGAAAACGTCCCAGTCATTACGGTAATCCACAGTTCTCATAGAGAACTATGGATTACGTCTCCTCTCCCTGCTCGGCGAATCCGCCGGGCGGGGAGATAAGTGACATGTCATTTACTGGCGGCGTATACGCGCCGCTGGTAATACAAGTCTATGGGCCGGCGAGGTGCTGGCCCCCCGCCCCGCCCCGCCCCTGGTCACACGGCGGAATTGCGGGGCGTAATTACGTCCCGCAGTTAAGCCGTGTGAACATGGACTTAATGTGTTTTTCTTATATGTCTATTTTCGGATATTTGGATCAGCTTGGCTAGAGCTCCAAGGATAAAAGGCAAGGGGCTGTTGTTAAGGAGCGTTTTATGTGACCTTTTTATGTACACTTATAACATACAAAAAGTTTTGTGTTTTCTTTCCCCAAAAACACTTCATCCAGGTTCTATTAATAGCTAAAGAGAAATATTAGTTGCACTATTAAAGGATTATAATAATAATAATAATAATCTTTATTTCTATAGCGCCAACATATTCCGCAGCACTTTACAAATTCAAGGGTAAACATACAGTCATTACACATTAAAAGTACTTACAAATGAGACACAAGGTGTGAGAGCCCTGCTCGTGAGAGCTTACAATCTATTAGGGTGTATGGGTGAAACATACGGTAAGAAGTGCCAAGTGTACAATGGTCCAGCCATGTTTCATAAATAGGGGGGTGGTTTACATGAAAAATGGATGAACCTGCCACCCAGACTGTACATCTATATACAGATAAGTGCCTGTGAGTGCCCAAGTGCAGGGAGTGACAGATGTGTGTGATAGCAGTTAGGGATCTTGGTGGGCCAGACCGAGAAGATGTATTTTTAGGGCCCTCTTAAAACTGTGAGGGTTGTGAATGTGCCTGATCGCCCGCCGTAGCATATTCCAGAGAATTGGTGTCGCACGTGTGAAATCTTGTAGGCGGGCATGGGAGGTTCGGATGATTGAGGAATGTAGTCTGATATCATCAGCAGAGCGGAGAGCACGGGTAGGGCGGTAGACAGAGACTAGGGAGGAGATGTAGGGAGGAGCAGCGCTGTGGAGAGCTTTATGGGTGAGAGTGCTGAGTTTATACTGTATCCTGTACTGGATGGGCAACCAGTGCAGTGACTGACACAGGGTAGAGGCATCAGAATAGCGGCTGGAGAGAAAGACAAGCCTGGCTGCTGCATTCTGGACAGATTGCAGAGGGGAGAGTTTGCAGAGAGGGAGACCGATAAGCAAGGAGTTGCAGTAGTCAAGACGAGAAAGAATAAGAGCAGTAATGAGAGTTTGAGTCGTTTCCACAGTGAGAAATGGACGGATTTTGGAGATATTCTTGAGGTGCAGGTGACAGGAGCGGGCAAGGGATTGGATATATAGGGAGAAGGTCAGATCAGAATCCAATAAAACCCCTAGACAGCGGGCCTGCTGCCTAGGAGAAATGGTGGTACCACATACAGAAACAGAAATAGCAGGGGGGGGGGGTTGGTTAGTAGATGGCGGAAAGACAAGAAGTTCAGTCTTAGTGAGGTTTAGTTTCAGATGGAGAGAGGACATGATGTCAGAGACAGCGGACAGACAGTCACTGGTGTTTTGTAGCAAGGCTGGAGTGATGTCACGGGAGGAGGTGTATAATTGGGTGTCATCCGCATAGAGATGGTACTGGAAGCCAAATCTACTGATGGTTTGTCCAATGGGGGCTGTGTACAATGAAAAGAGGAGAGGACCTAGAACTGATCCCTGAGGAACCCCAACAGCAAGAGGAAGAGGAGAGGAGGTGGAACCAGAAAACGAGACACTGAAGGAGCGGTCAGAGAGGTAGGACGAGAACCAAGCGAGAGTGGTGTCCTGGAGGCCAATGGTGCTGAGCATGCTGAGGAGAAGTTGGTGATCACAGTGTCAAACGCTGCAGAGAGATCCAAGAGAAGCAACAATGAATAGTTACCCTGAGATTTTGCTGTTAGGAGGTCATTTGAGACTTTAACTAAGGCAGTTTCCGTGGAGTGTAGGGCGCGGAAACCTGATTGCAGCGGGTCAAGAAGAAAGTTAGCAGAGAGATAGCGGATTAGGCGAGAGTAGACCAAGCGCACTACTGAGGAAATATTTTTGTGCATTGGGATGTGTAGCTTTTTTCACGCTTCAAACATATCATTCTTTTTCTGACATGTTTCCCATGGTTTTGTCTATTGAGTAAATACCACCTAAAAACTTTTTTAAAAAGTGTAATGGAATGTGTTTAAAATTCATGACTTTTTTTACAAACAAAAAGTTACATAAAAAAGTGTGACTGAGTAATCTCGCTGGGTCAATAAAATTGGCATACTGTACCTTACGGCTTACCATCTCATTCAAAGTAAAGGGATAAATAGCACTCCTAGAATGCCATCATTGAAGAAGCCAGATTAGTTTATTCTAGTTATGTAACATCATCAGCTTCAGCAAAGGCTTTGCAAGTCTCAAGTAAAGACTTGAGTTTAATGTGCCTGTCATGGTGATAAAAATACCGCACCTGACAACACAACCCACGTGATAATGTTCTGCTTCTGTTTTTTACCACTTGTAACTGAATTAACCTTACCACAGTTAATTCAGCCCAGTGTTTTGTAATTGAAACAAAACTGGAGGGAATTAGTAGAACATTACCATATGTTGATCATCTGTTTTCAGTATAAAGAAAATTAAACAATAAAATAAAACTTTTTAAGTACTGTAGAAGGTAATTGGTAGCGAGAAATCATGAATGTGCTGTAGAATGAGCAGAAGAATGTATTGGCTCAGTGGTTAAAGGGGTTGTCTCACTACAAGGATTGCCTTTATGTTAAAGATCTTGCAAAAACAAGTCACTTTGCAATATATGTCCATTAACAGTGTCCTAACAATTCCTAGATATCCCTCTTGTATGGACTGAATCAGCTCCTCAGGTCGTTATAGCTACAGACCTGTTCGACCTCTCATGATAGGCTGCCAGCACTGGTTGCTATAGCTACAGACCTGGCTTCTACTGCAGCCTAGTAGAAGCCACTAAACCCGCCCCTGAATTCAAAATGAAACCACGAAAACAGGACGAATAAGTGTAGTGAGACAACCCCTTTAAATGCACCAGAGAATGATGTTTCTAGTGATATCATACAGGATTTGAGACACCTTGTCAGTGAGCACTAAATTTCATTAAGTTATGCTTACCAAAAGTGTTGAGTAGATCTTATTTGTAAAGTTCACTCTCTTAATAGCTTCATATGAACACAGCTGTTCTGCAGAGCGATTGCCATACTGGTAGCTTCTCTATTAGACAGTGAGTATGAAACCTTTTTCCCACTGGAATAAACATTGGCTGTACCAATGAGTTGTTTTTTATGTAGATTTTACCTATAGATATGCGCAAGTAAAGTATGCAGTAGATTTTATTATCTGGAGCATGCCGTTCTCTGTTGCGGATTTTCACTCCAGATGTTACTCTTTCAGTGTTAAAGAGTAAATGTAACACATGCGGATTCTGCTATATATTTGCCGTAAATTTCTCTGCTATATACTAGGGCAAATTCACAGTGAAAATCTGCAACATAAAATGACATGTTTAAGACTTTACTTCTGCATGTGAGCCTGTGCACACATCTTAACCTGGCCATACGTTTAATTTTGGATGATCTGATTTCAGTCAATCCAGTTTGGTATACCAAAGCTGTGACTGAAAATCTTCACAGTTTGCTGGCAAACCTCCCCAATTTCCGGCATCTTGTGGCTGATGGCCGTTCCGTTTATGCATCAAGGGTCATATGCATATGAAGACTCTCAATCTCTTAAAGGGCCAGTAAGTGCTAATATTGGCTGCACAATTCTCTTGTGATCACTATACAAATTCGGGTTGGGCTGAATCAGCTAAAAACTACTTTTTACCATGACTTGGTGACTTCAGCTAATCTATAAGCCAGTTCTTGCTAAGAGAAATTACTCCAGAGTTGGCAACCAGGGAATTCCCTGTATAAAAATCCACGTCCCTTAGCAGTGGTTAAGGGGGAAGAAGGCACAAATTGGCCTTCTCCCTGGCTTTGCCTCAAGTGAAATAGGTTAGTGAACCAGTGTGTTCACATCTCTAGTTGGTAATGTTACGAAAATATCCAGCATGTCAGATTGAGATTTTGACAGACATCTGCCTTAGGTTATCATCTGACAAGGTCTTTTCTTGTCAAGTAAAAAAAGACCCCACCAAGACCACGAGAAATTTTTTAATTGTTGTCTTACATGGGCTAAAAACACAAGTGTGTGGGCCAGGGGCCCCCAAAACCCGAAAATTTCCCGGGCCCCTTTCAGCTTGGCTCTGGGCCCCCCACAAGTCCCGGCCCCCCGCAACCCCATTGCCCCCGCCCCCAGTAAATAAAAATTTCCTTTAATGCTCAATTTTTGAATAATACCCCCAAACAGCACTAAAAAATAATTCCCTTACAATAAGACCCAAAATTATGCCATACAGTGCCATATTTGTGGGTTTTTCAATGCAGTTTTCATTTAGTGGGGTTACAGTTTTATGTCTTGTCTGAGTCACTCAAGTTCCCTTTTTTTCTCCAACGGGCCCCGACCCCAGGATGACTTCCCCCAACCCCAAAAAACGCCGCCCTTTTCAAAAACACCCCCAAAACCCGAGATCCCAAAAATTTTTTTTTTTCATCTTCCTACCTGTGTTCCCCCCCCCCCCGGTACAAAATCCCAATTTCCCTAGTGCCCAAAAAAAGGGAAAAATGACCCCCCTTTTTGCCCGGGTAATTAGGTAAAAAGCCCCCCCCTTTGTAGGTAAATGGGCCCCCCTGGGGAGGGGAACCCAGTAGTGGGCAGACCCGGGAGGTAGTGCCGGGGACCAGGTGGGTAGTAGGTGGTCGGGGGGCCATGTCGGTGGGGAGCTAGGGAGGGGGGGTACCAGGGAGGGGGTAGTAGGGGGGGTGGGCACCAGGTAGGGGGTAGCTAGGGGGGAACAGCCCGGTAGGGGGTAGCTAGGGGGGAAACAGCCAGGTAGCCCGGTTTTGGTGGTTAGCTAGGGAGGTGGGGCGCCATTTTGGGTACAAGGGGGGTAGGCACCAGGTAGGTGGGGGTAGGGAGGTAGACGCCAGGGAGGGGTAGTAAAGGGGGGGTAGACAGCCCGGGAGGTTTGGGAAACTAGGGAGGTTTAAGCCCGGTAGGTGGTACTAGGGAGGTAGGTAGCTGGGGAACCAGGGAGGGGGTAGCTAAAGGGGGTAGGCCCGCCCGGGAAGGTGGAAACTAGGGGGGTAAAGGTTTGCTAGCAAAACCCGGGGGGGTAGTAGGAGGTAAGGGAGCCCGGTTTGGGGGGTAGCTAGGGGGGTAGGTTTTGCTAGGCAACCCGGGAGGGGAGGTGTGGCCCCCCCGTTCCCCCCCGGCCCCCTGTGTGGGGGCCCCCCCCGTCCCCCCGCCTTGATGGTTTTGGGGGAAGGAGGGAGCCCCCCCCCCACCAACCCCGAGGGCGGGGGGGCGAGGGGGAACCCCCCCCCCCCCCAAAAGAGGGCTGGGGGGGGCGAGGGAGCCCCCCCCCCCAAGAGGGCGGGGGGGGCTGGGGGCCCCCCCCCCACAAAAGAGGGTGGGGGGAGAGGGAAACCCCCCCCACACACAGAGGGGGGGTGGGGGAGGGAGCCCCCCCCCCCAAAACCGAGGGCCCGGGGGGGCTGGGAGCCCCCCCCCCCCCACAAGGGTGGGGGGGCGAGGGAGCCCCCCCCCCCCACAAGGGCTGGGGGGGGCGAGGGAAACCCCCCCCCCCCCCCACAAGGGGCTGGGGGGGAAAAGGAACCCCCCCCCCCCAACAGGGGCTGGGGGGAAGAGGGAACCCCCCCCCCCCACACAGAGGGGTTTGGGGGGAAAGGGGGGAGCCCCCCCCCCCAAACAGAGGGCTGGGGGGGACGAGGGAGCCCCCCCCCCCCACACAGAGGGGTGGGGGGAAGTGGGGGCCCCCCCCCCCCAAATGGCTGGGGGGACGAGGGGGGCCCCCCCCCCCCACAAAAGGGCTGGGGGGACGAAAGGGGCCCCCCCCCCCACACGAGGGCCCGGGGGGAAAAGAGGGGCCCCCCCCCACAAAAGAGGGGGCTTTGGGGGGGCGAGGGGGCCCCCCCCCCCCACACTGTGGGGGGGGGGGGGAAGGGGGCCCCCCCCACACAGGGGCGGGGGGACGAGGGAGCCCCCCCCCCACACAGAGGGCTGGGGGGACGGGGAAACCCCCCCCCCCCACAGAAAGGGGTGGGGGGGCGAAGGGGGCCCCCCCCCCACACAGAGGGCTGGGGGGCGAGGGGGGCCCCCCCCCCAAAAAAAAGGGCTGGGGGGACGAGGGGGGCCCCCCCCCAAACAGAGGGCGGGGGGGCGGGGGGATCCCCCCCACACAACGGGGGGCGGGGGACGGGGGGAGCCCCCCAAAAAAGAGGGTGGGGGGACGGGGGAGCCCCACCACAGAGGGCTGGGGGGACGAGGGGGGCCCCCCCCCAGAGGGGGGGGGGGACAGGGACCCCCCCACACAGAGGGGGGGAGGCGAGGGACCCCCCCACACAGAGGGGCTGGGGGGACGAGGGAGCCCCCCCCCACACAGAGGGCTGGGGGGGGCGGGGGGAGCCCCCCCACAAAAGAGGGCTTTGGGGGCGAGGGAGCCCCCCCACACAAAAGGGCTGGGGGGGAGGGGGGCCCCCCCCCCCAAAGGGCTGGGGGGACGGGGGACCCCCCCACAAAAGGGTGGGGGGGACGAGGGCCCCCCCACCGGGGCGGGGGGAGAGGGGCCCCCACACAGGGGGCGGGGGAAAACGGGGGGCCCCCCACAGAGGGCGGGGGGGGAAAAAAAGGGTGGGGGGAAAGGATGGGGCGCACGAGAGGGGGCCGCGCTCCCGGTCACGCTTTTTTTTTTTCACGGGGAAATTTTCACTTCTTCCCCCGCGCGTGACTGGGCCGGAGCCCTCCTGCTTTCTTGTCCATGCTGCGCTGGTACTGGCCGGGGAAGGGGGGGGGGGGCGGGAAGTGAGTGATTGAATTCCTCACCGGGGCCCTCAGCAGAGAGAGGAGGAGGGGGCCCCGGCTCCGTCACAGCCAGGGGAAGTAAGTGAAAAAGAGTCTTGTTGGTTGGCCCCCGGCCCCAAGCGGGGGGCCCCCCTTCGCGCCCCGGGCCGGCCCCCCTTTTTTTAAATGTTGCGCTCGGCGGCTGCCCCCGCGTGCGCCATCCCGATATGAAAAAGGGGGCTGCTTACGCGGGCCCCCTTATTTGCCCGGGCCCCCCAAAAGGGTATGGCTGTACCCCCGTTGGGGGCCGTGTGTGCCCCAGGGGGATTCCATCGCCCCAACGGGGGCTAGCCTTTGATTTAAGGGGGATTGTCTGGTAAAGCCCGGGATTGTGGGGGTCCACCAATTACCAGGGACGGGTTTTTTCAACTCTTGAAAGTAAAAAATGAAAATCTTTTTTTTAATAACGCAAGGGTTTAAAATTCAATGGAAATTTAAAGGGGTTTTCTCACCATGCAGTTTCACAGTCCCCCACCGCTTTAGACTACATTCCTTGTTAGGTTGTGGGTGTTTGACATGATTGCCATACACTTCAGGTTTCCAGCCCACTCTGTTAGGGGGGTTTACAAAGATTTTTCGCTTATTTTGGGGCATATATTGCATTGAATAACTCCCTAAAATAAGCATCAAACAATGTTCAAGTACAGCTTTCATTGAGTGCAGTTTAAAATCATCACCTTAGTTTAGATGTCGATTATTTTATTCGAGTATTTTTGGAGCTTACTGTCTGTGGTGAAAAAGAATTGCATTTTCAATTTTTTGCATATTTAAAGTCCAAATACAAGGCACAAATCTGCCTCGGGTCAGTCCGCGTTGTTTCCTCTATGAAATTCCATGCTTACAAGTGCAGAATTTCAACGAATAAACATACATATATCATGTAAACCTACCCTTAAGCTGACATGACTACAGAAGATTTATAAAAGTTAGCACACAATGTTAAGAGCTTTTAAAGGGGAAAGCTTTCATTTAATTAGGAAACAAAAATCCATTGCTAAGAAAGACTTTTTGGGGGGGGTC
>JAODAL010047483.1:0-29880 GCA_025379985.1 Phyllomedusa bahiana
CCCCAAAGATTTTGTTATATAATGTAGAGAAGAGAGGAGGGAAAACTGCCCAAAATGTATTATATGTTATATAATGTAGAGAAGAAGAGGAGGGAAAACTGCCCCAAATGTATTATATGTTATATAATGTAGAGAAGAAGAGAGGAGAGAAAACTGCCCCAAATGTATTATATGTTATATAATGGAGAGGAGAGGAGGGAAAACTGCCCCAAATGTATTATATGTTATATAATGTAGAGGAGAGGATGGTGTTGATTGTGCATCTTATCATTAGCTATTAGGTCAGGTAATTGGAATTAGGAGAAGGTATTGTATGATGAGGAGGGGGTTCAGAGCTCGTAGCGTGGGTGGAGTATGGTGGGGTGTAACTGGATGGGGAGTGGGCGTAGGGGGGGGAAAGTAGATGGATTCTTCTAATATCTCATGGACAGTAAAATCTTCTGTCCTAATTGTTTCCAATAGGTCTGTAGCATTTGTAGTGAGGTCTAGTAAAGGTTGTGTTTTATTTCTTTCATTGCTGTTATCTAGATTTGTCACTTTTTGGGAAATGGTATATTTTGGAAGGATGTTTTTAGGGGTTGCAGGAGTCTCCATTGGTTCTGCACTGGTATCTGTATAGTTTTTGTTTCTAAACTCTGAGACATGAGGAGGTGGATATTCATTATTAGTTTGTATCTGTAGGTTTTATTTTTATTCATGTTTTGATAGTTACTGTTATGGGATAATCTCCCGTTGTTACGAGCTGCTGGTGATATGAATTGTTTTTGGGTAGTTTTTCTAGTAGTTCTCTTGTGTCTTGTGGTCCAACAGGGTTAATATGTGCGTCCTGTTGGACTGAGGTATCAGTGGAATTTCCTTGTGGACAGTGATCATTTCTGAATCTCTGGACGTCGCCTTCTCTGTGGTGAGATTTTCGGGCTTCTCTTTCTTTATTGATCTTATCACAGGTCATTTTATGCAGTTTTCTATTTATAATCTCCACTTTCCTTTTTTGGATTTTGCTAATTATTTTTTGTTGCATGTTATTAAATTCGGAATAATTCATAAAGGCATAAAATCCATGTGGTAACTTTAGTATCTCATTTTTGAATGAGCAGCTTCATTAGATTTATAGAGCATTCGTCTGGAGCATTGTTCCAATTTTTTTCAAAGGTTTCGTTGTTATGTCCATAGGATGAAACCTTGTGGATTTGTAACTCTTTAGGGTGATTTTTTCTCATACACATAGTTATGTAATATTATGTAATATTCAGATTAATGCTCCAAAATATGTGCTCCACCAACCCCACATCCCTTCATCTCTTTCTTAAACTCCTTGAAGCTCATGTATTCCTACATCACCTTTTTTGTTTCCCCGATTGTTATTGCAACTCTTAGGACTACAACTCTCATTCTCCCATCTAGTATCCCCTCTTCACCTCGAGCAACATGTCCCGTTAGGGCTGTGCCATGTTATTGGTGTATTTTGCACCAAAAAAACTGTCGATGGCCTATTCTCTATATAAATGAACTGTAATAAAAAAAAAACAGGCGCATTATACACCATAGAACGACACATTTTCAAATGCACCCAAGAGTAGAGGTCATCAATATTCCGAGCAATGAAGTATGCAGATGCCCTTCATTTTGCTATGCGCTTAGATTAGGTGCTTCAATTAGTCAATGCAAGGTAAACCAGACTCCAGATTTATTACAGGTTCAGTCATTCAGGCGCACTATGCACTCATTTAGGGCGACATGTAGGATTTCAAGCACCTTTTTTTTTTTGCGCATTAGTAGTGTAGAGTGGCCTGGATCTATGAACCTGTTCTACTGCGGGTCATAGATTTAGGGCTTTCTAGCTACAAAACGACACTTCTGGCTCATGAAACCACATTTTAAAGTGCTCTAACCTGTTTCCAAGCATCATGAGCCTGGAGGGCAGCTTTAACTGAGCTATAAATGTGTAGAATCGTATGGTTGTAGTGCGACGCCTCCAACACACCCCCCGATCTCAGGCGCATTAAAATATTGCTAGCGGGCGCCGTAATAAATGCGCCTTGAATACTGGAGTGTTGTCGATGTTTAAAGAACATGAAGCCAATTAGGCCCTGTCGCCAGTTTTTTTGGGCTGAAAAGACGCCAGACTTCTGGCGCAGCCCCGTACATACATGTGCTCTTAATACGCCTTAAAACCGGTGTGGCCCCGCCTCTTTTCTGACATGTTACCCTGTTGTGACCCCTGGTAATCTCCCATTATCGTTCTGCTGTCCATTATTACTACCAGAATCCCACCACAGCTGACAAGAAAGAAAGAAATATATTCAGCGCCGGCCGCAGCTTAGAATATCACTACAGCCTTGCAGACCCAAATCCATCAGATCACAACACAACTCCTTTTATTTACTACAAGTTTCACTAACGAGCACCTCTGAAGTTCTGGCTGAGCCGTGTGGTTCACCAGAATCAGCATGACGCCATCTCTTTACATTGCCCGTCCCTCCAATACACATATTCAATGCTCGACGCTATAACACAACAGCTTGGTTCTCACGGCGTCTTGGAAATGTTTTTGATATACATAAAGCATATTGCGTCAAACGTATCCAAAAACGTACCACAAAGTGAGCTGTGTATTTGGATGCATTTTCTGGACTGTAAAACATATCCCTATTGCTTCTATGAGCTTTTCAGTGCATAAAACTGATCAAGAATTGACATCACGTCTTTGTACTGATCCATTAAACGCAAAGCAAAAACGTATGTAAAGCGCTGAACGCGATGTGTAATTTACATTGAAATCAATGTAATCGCACTGAGGTATGATTTTTGGTGCGTAAAACGCTGTGTGAACATCCCCTGACTTTCACAGCGTTTGTATTTGTGAATTACAACAGCCGATCAAGATGACTGCAGCCGGTCATCTTCAGTTTTGAACCCCCATTGACAATCAGTTCTCACCAACCTTATCGTGTCGCCCCTAAACGCCAAGGATCAGGGAGCAGATAATAGCAAGCCAAAGCCGAGAGCCCTATGACTGACCCGGAGCGGCCGGACCTTAACCAGCTCCTGTCCGGGCCGATTACTCCACTTCCTGATCAGGCACATTTTCCTCTTCCTTAGTACATGGGGGTTTAAACACTAGATTATTTCTTGCTCTCGGTTATTCTACAAATTTTTTTGCTTTTTTTCTGTGATATATTGGGCTTTATTTTAATGCAATTTTTACATTCTTTTTTGGTTTTGATCATATAAGGAAAAACATCACAAACGTTTATGTACAGGTGATAAAACGTTTTGGCGTCATGGGGGGCTAGAAGTTGCAGTTTGGCTGTTATTGATTTTTTTTAATAATATTTTATTTTATGTGGGTTTTTTTTACTATTATTTTACATACTGTGCCTCCATCAGCTAAGAACAAGCACATTTTTATGTTATTTTTGTTTGTAGCTGTTTCCCCTGTAGCTTAGACTGGTACATAAGCCCCAGTTATAGAGGTGAAATACTGGGAAAATCCAGCCCCTGAAGTCACTGCAGAGCTGATCCAGGTCTGGTAAAACCCAGCAGCTCCTGCAGTCACCGGGCCCCAGCAGCTCCTGCAGTCACCGGGCCCCAGCACTTCCTCATCACCGGGGGTGGCCCCCAGCATTCCATGTAAACAACAGTCGCCCTTGACAGGAAGCTGTGAGACTTGTGTCTGTGTATACAGCTCATATACACAATGATCGGGAAGGCAGAGACGGTAATAATCCATCCCTGCCTTCTCAGTGGAGACCCCGGGTAACACTGACAGTCAGCATTGCCCTGCTATACTTATTACAATATATCTACAATTCCACAGGCGGCTGCAGCTGTCGGGGGTCCTCACCTCTGATCACAACAATATCCAGAAATGATCAGTGCAGACTTTCTCAATGCATAGAACATGGTTCATATCTACATAACCTGTGGCCGGGCTCTTTCCTCATCACATCTTCTCTGGATACTGCTTCATGTGCCTCTTTTTAGGGGATGTGTTTTTTGAAGTGTAAATTTATACTTCCAAATCAGCTTCAAAAAACGCCTGATTAGAGATGTATTTTGAAGCGTATGTTGAAAATTCCTCTCCCCATTGTTTCCTATGGGGATTTTGCAGAGCAAAAACGCCTCAAGAATTGGACGTCACTTATTATTAAACAAGCTTTAATTGCCTTCCAAAAAAAAGCGGCTTCGCAATGGTGCTTGTGAAATACGTCTCGTGTGAATGACAAAGTGTATTTTACATTATAGTCAATGAAGGAAGATTTGAAGCTTCTCTAAGGTTGATTCTAAACTGTTTTCCAGCAAGTAAAAAAGCGCTAAAAACAGCCCAATAAACGCTGTGTGAACCCTTAGGGCGCATCCCCACGGCAGCGGACAAATACAGGCCGGTTTGCCGGCCGGTATTTGTCCTGTTTTGCGGACTGCAACACCCACTTTTTTCTCCACGAAGAGACCCTCGCCTCACATTGAGGTGTTTCAAATTCCATCGGAAAAGCCCGGATGGAAAGTATGAACAAGCTCAATGTGTTTTGAGCGGCACCGCTGGCACAAAACACCGCCCGACGGAAAACCCTGCAGTGGGACAGTGGGGAACTGCTGCCCCGGGTTTTCCATATAGAATCCATTGTGCTAATTTTCGCCGGTTTTTCCAGGCGGTCTAAAAAAAACAGCAAAAACTGGACGGCTGAAAAAAACCGTCCGAAAACCCGTGCAGTGGGGACATGCCCATAGGTGCCCGTTTGGTCCATAAGTGAGGTGTGATAAAGTTAAAGGCAGAGTCCATTTTACATCCTCTTTCCCCCAGAACCCCTTGGGGCATGTATGAACATAGTTGCAGCAGAAGATACTGGTGTATTTTTCTGTGCAGCCGTCATCACATTAGTGTAATGCCTCCCGTACGCCAGTATCAAGCGCATTGCAGAGCGACCGCGGCACTTTGTAAGACGTCTGGTTTTGGGTGGGAGGCGGGCGCACTAGAACCTTACAAAGATATAGATTTATAGCTTCACTAAGTGGCAATTCTAGCCGCATTTACTAGCTGGAGACAGGTAATCACTCTCAAAGTGTTGTGTTTAGCAATGTCACCGTCGGCTTATTGCCGATAGTAATTGCGGGAACGGATTTCCGCGCCCGCAATTACGGCCGGCAGCGTGCAGCGTGGTGAGGGCCAGCACATCGTGGCCCATAGACTTTCATTATCCACAGGCGTGGGTAACCCGCCGGTATAGATGTGCATGTCACTTTCTCCCCCCACTAGCAAGATTCGCCGGCAATGGAGGAGAGACGAGGAATCCATAGTTCTCTAAGTGAGAAACTGTGGATTGCCGGTAATGCCTGGTACTGATTTCAGCCGTATTGGAGCGCAAAATACGAACGCTCAATACAGCTGAAATCAGTCCCCAAATAAGCCGTTTTAACGAGCCCTTAGAGCTAGAATGGCGCCTGATTTTTATAATTTGACCCCGCTTGTAGAGCGGGTTCATATAATCAGTCGCAATTGTATATAGCCAATATAATGTGCATGAAATTTGGCGTTTAAACGCCAAAAAACATAAGTCACCCATTGTGTCTGGACCTGCTAACGTTTTTAGGTGTACACCCCCGTTTGTCCATTGTCCCAGAAAAATGTATTCAGGTACAGACACATTGGCGTACATGCATGCAAATTGTTGGTGTTTAAGATGCGAATTTCATGAGGCATAACAAAAGCGCATAGAAATAGCGCCTAATTTATGAACCTGGTTTCTACATCGGGTCATAAATCAGGCACATACTAGCGTCACTCCTGTCGGTAGCTGCCCATTTCTGGCTCAGTAAACCACTTTTGAAAAGGCTCTACCTGTTCCAGCTGTAATGCATCTAGAAAAGCCGTAGCGAAGCTACAAATCTATGGCTTCATACGGTTCTAGTGCGGTTCTCTAAACGGACCCAAACCCACATCTAACAATGTGCAGTGTGGGTTACATTGCTTTTAATGCAAATCATGCACTGGCGTTCAGACGAGTGATCATGTTTATTTGCGTCTTTCAGATCCATTCATAGGATTGACAGGACAATTCCTGATCCGTTTGATGCAGCAGACGCAATATTTAAAGCTATAGGGTGCGATCCTGCTGCAGCCAAAATGCATCCAATCACACAGCTGCATGTTATATGTGTGTTGGATGCGTTTTTCAGATCCAAAAATGGATCCGACACACCATGTGAACATACCCTAAGACTGTCTGTGTTGCCCATAGCAACCAATCAGAGCTCATAACAGACAATCAGAGCCCATAGCAACCAATCAGAGCTCATAGCAACCAGTTCATAGCAACCAATCAGAGCTCATATAACCAGAGCTCAGCTTTCATTTCATATACCGTATATACTCGAGTATAAGCCGAGTTTTTCAGCACAAAAAATGTGCTAAAACCCCCCCCCTCTGCTTATACTCTGGTCACTGACGGCGCTCGGGGGCTGCGATGGCCCGTGCGCCGACAGGGACGCTTCAGCTATATGCGACTCCTCAGGGAGCACATATAACTGAACGCCGAGTATCGCCGACAGTGTCCGGGCGCTGCGATGGCCCGTCGCTGTCAGCGATCTCTTCCCCTGCATGCGACTCTTCCCCTGCATGCGACTCTTCCGGAGGGCATACAGGTGAAGAGATACCACTGCGGAGCACAGAGCGAGCGCTCCGTGCTCCGCAGTGGACTCGTGCGGCACCTGCAAACTCGCACAGCTGGTCCGGAGTTTCCGGCACAGCAGAGCGTGTGTCCTAACACACTGCAATGCTCGGGCCATAATGACCATCACCCGCCTGTGCCGAGAAGACCGAGAGAGCGCGCGGGAGTACGGAGCAGCGGGCAGGCGGAGACGGCGAGAGAACGGAGCAGCTGGGAGTCAGTAATTTTTTTTTTTGTTTTAAAACGATGCCTGTACTGCCTATGCCGCCGAGCCCCCTAGCCCACCTATACCTGCCTAGTATGCCCATAGCCACCTATACCTCCTAGTACTGCCCATACCTGCCTATACTGCCCATACCTACCTATACTCCTAGTCTGCCTATACCCCCTTCCCAGTACTGCCTATACCTACCTATACCTGCCTATACTGCCATAGCCTCCTATACCTGCCTAGTACGCCTAACCTGCCCAGTACGCCCATACCTACCATACCTGCCTATACTCCTATAGCCACCAAAACCCGCCTAGTACTGCCCATAGCCTACCCATACCCGCCTAGTACTGCATATAGCCTTTCCTTACCGCCTAGTACTCCCAACCGCCTATACTTATATACCTAATATACCTGCCTAATACTGCCCCTAGCCTACCTATACCTGCCAATACTGCCCCTAGCCTACCTATACCTCCTAGTATGCCCATAGCCACCTATACCCGCCTAGTACTGCATAAGCCACCTATACCTGCCTAGTACTGCCTATACCTCCCCCGTACTGTAAAAGCCTCCTATACCGCCCAGTACGCCTATACCTCCCAGAAAATGCCTATACCCGCCCAGTACTGCATAAAGCCTACCCAACCTGCCTATACCTGCCTAGGGGCCTATCCTCCTTGGGGCAAATTACTTTCCTATAGCTTGCCTAGGGGGACATATAGCTGCCCATAAAGCCTATGGGGGACATTAAACTGCCTTACCCCTCTATTCGCCCATGGGACATTTAAACTGCCTATACCAGTCTATTCTCCTAGGGGGACAATTTAAAAATGCCCCCAACCAGTTATATCGCCTATGGGGGGCATTAAAACTGCCTATGGGCATTAAACGGCCTATACCAGCCTGTATCTGCCTATGGGGGACATTTAAACTTTTTCCTATGGGGGGACATTAAACTTTTCCTAGTAATTTTATTGTAACTATTTTTTTTTTTAAAATTCTCCCCGTAGCCGGGGTTTTTTAAAACCCAGGGTTTTTTTACTCGAGTCAAAAAAAAATTCCCGTTTTTTGTGGAAAAAAGGTGCTCGGGTTTACTCGGGCGGCTTGTCTCAGTAATACGGTAGTTTTTTGGAAATATAAAAGTTGAACTTGATTTTTTGTATGGCTCGATTGTTGCTATGAGCCCTATTGGTTGCTATGATTTTGATTGGGTTTTCATGGGGTCTGATTGTTTTGGGTTAGAGCCCTATTGGTTTCTATGAGTTTTGATGGTTGCCTGGTTCTGATTGGTTGCTAGGGGGAAAACAGACATCTTACTGCTGGACAGTTTTTCATCATAGGCCCTCTTTTACTAGGAGGTGAGGGGAGGAGGGGGATGAATTTAAAAAGTGTAAAATTTTGTGAATACTGGCGACCGCCTGTAACTACTTTGCGAGTCTGGGACATTGTATGTTTTGGGGGTTTTTTAAATGCAAAGTCCCCCAAACGACCATTGTATGGTGGGAATATTGTATCCTGAGGCCTCTGTAACCGGCCTCCAGCGGAAGATAAATCATGTTCTATCCTCCACCTGGTCCTGTAGTTTAAAGTCCGGGGGGCCCGCGGGAAATCCGAAAAACCGGCCACAGCTTTTAGCGCAAACTCACAGCAAAACCCGCAGAGCAGCGACGCTAAAATATTGCTGGATTTCCAACGGTATCTTAACTGCTGTGTGGACCCGACCTAACAATGCTACACCTGACCTACACGTCACATCCCTCCTCTGCCCGGCAGGGGGCAGTATAATACACTAATAGTCCACAAACATCCCTCCCCTGCCCAGCAGGGGCAGTATAAACCCTATAGGCCTCATGCCTTCCTCTGCCCAGCATGTGGTCATGTATAACACTAAAGTCCACATCCCTCCTGCTGCCCCGTAGAGTGGGCAGTATTAACACTATATAAAACACATCCCTCCTCTTGCCCGGCAGCGGGGCAGTAATAACACTATAGATCACATCCTCCTCTGCCCCGCATGTGTCCCCAGTATAACACTATAGTCACATCCCTCCCTCTCCAGCCAGGGGGCAAGTAATAACACTATAGTTCCACATCCGCTCCTCAGCCCGGCAGTGTCAGTACTTACACACTATAGGCACATCCCTCCTCTGCCCAGCAGGTCTGTCAGTATAAACAATATAGTCACATCCACTCCTCTGCCCGGCAGGGGCGCCAGTAATAACACTATACGTCACAGCCCTCCTCTGCCGCCAGTTTCCAGTATAACACTAATAGTCACATCCTATCCACTGCCGGGCATGGTAGCAGGTATAACACTATAGTCACATCCTCCTCCTCCAGCAGGGCAGTATAACACTATAGTCACATCCCCTCCTCTGCACGTCAGGTGTCCAGTATAACACTATAGTCACATCCCTCCTCTGCCCGGCAGGTGTCAGTATAACACTATAGTCACATCCCTCCTCTGCCCAGCAGGGGGCAGTATAACACTATAGTCACATCCCTCCTCTGCCCGGCAGGTGTCAGTATAACACTATAGTCACATCCCCCCTCTGCCCAGCAGGGGGCAGTATAACACTATAGTCACATCCCACTGCTTTCTGCCCTGCAGGTGTCAGTATAACACTATAGTCACCTCCCTCCTCTGCCCGGCAGGGGGCAGTATAACACAATAGATCCACACATGCATCCCCTCCTCGGCCCGAGCAGGTGTCAGTATAACACTATGGCACATCCCTCCTCTGCCCACGTAGCAGGGCGAGTATAACACTATAGTCACATCCCTCCTCTGCCCAGCAGGTGTCAGTATAACACTATAGGCACATCCCTCCTCTGCCCGGCAGGGGGCAGTATAACACTATAGGCACATCCCTCCACTGTCCGGCAGGGGGCAGGATAACACTATAGTCAACATGCCTCCTCTGCCCAGCAGGTGTCAGTATTACACTATAGTCCCCACAACCCTCCCTGCCGCGCAGGGGTCAGTATAACACACATTAGTCACAGTATCCCTGCCTCTGAACCGCAGGGAGTCAGTATAACACTATAGTCACATCCCTCCTCTGCCCGGCAGGGGGCAGTATAACACTATAGTCACATCCCTCCTCTGCCCGGCAGGTGTCAGTATAACACTATAGTCACATCCCTCCTCTGCCCGGCAGGTGTCAGTATAACACTATAGTCACATCCCTCCTCTGCCCGGCAGGGGGCAGTATAAGTACTATAGTCACAATCCCCTCCCTCTGCCCGGCAGGTAGTCAGTATAACACTATAGTCACATCCTTTCCTCTACCCAGCAGTGTGTCGTATAACACTATAGTCCACATCCCTCCCCCTGCCCGGCAGGGGCAGAATAACACTATAGGTCACATCCCCCTCTGCCCGTCAGGGGCAGTATAACACTATAGTCACTGTCCTCCTCTGTCAGGCATGGCAGTATAACACAAAAGTCACATCCCTCCTCTGCCCGGCAGGGGGCAGTATAACACTATAGTCACATCCCTCCTCTGCCCGGCAGGGGGCAGTATAACACTATAGTCACATCCCTCCTCTGCCCGGCAGGGGGCAGTATAACACTATAGTCACATCCCTCCTCTGCCCGGCAGGTGTCAGTATAACACTATAGCACATCCCTCCCATCTCCGCGCAGGGGTGCAGTTATACACTATAGTCACATCCTCCGCTGCCCTGCGGGGTGGCCAGTATAATCACTAATAGTCACATCCCTCCTCCGACCGCAGGTGTCAGTATAACACTATATTCCCACATCCCTCCTCACCTCATCTGAGTGTCAGTATACAACACACTATAGTCACCTCCCTCCCTGCCCGGCAGGGGCACTATAACACTATAGGTCCCACATCCTCCTCTGCCCGGGAGGGGGGCAGTATAACACTATAGTCACACCAACACCCCGTCTCACTGCCAGCAAGGGGCATAAACACTATAGTCACATCCCTCCTCTGCCCAGCAGGTGTCAGTATAACACTATAGTCACATCCCTCCTCTGCCCAGCAGGGGGCAGTATAACACTATAGTCACATCCCTCCTCTGCCCGGCAGGGGGCAGTATAACACTATAGTCACATCCCTCCTCTGCCCAGCAGGGGGCAGTATAACACTATAGTCACATCCCTCCTCTGCCCGGCAGGGGGCAGTATAACACTATAGTCACGTCCCTCCTTCTGCCAGCAGGGGCAGTAAAACACTAAAGTCAATCCCTCCCTCTGCCCAGCATGGTGGCATTATACACACTATATCCACAAACGACCCCTCCTCTGCTCATCATGGTGTAAGGGAATAGACACTATTGAGTCACATCCCTCCTCTGGCCCACAGGTGTGTCAGTAATAACACTATAGTCACATCCCTCCTCAGCTGCCCGGCAGGTGTCGGTATAACACAATATTCCACACGTCCCTCCTCTGGGCCCTGCAGGGGGTAGTATAACACTAGAGTCACATCCCTCCTCTGCCCTGCTGGTGTCAGTATAACACTATAGTCACATCCCTCCCCTGCCGGGCAGGTGTCAGTATAACACTATAGTCACGTGTCCCTCCTCTGCCAGCAGGTGCAGCATAACACGATAGTCACAACCCCCCTGCCCGCAGGGGTCAGTATAAACACTATATGTCACTCCCTCCTCATCCCGGCAGTTTCAGTAAAACATAGAAGTCACAATCCTCTCAGCCCCTGGCAGGGCAGTATATACACTATAGTCCACATGCCCTCCTGCTGCCCATCGCCATTTTCATGTATAACACCTAAAGTCACATCCCTCCTCTGCCCGGCAGGGGCAGTATAACACTATAGTCACATCCCTCCTCTGCCCAGCAAGGGGCAGTATAACACTATAGTCACATCCCTCCTCTGCCCAGCAGGGGGCAGTATAACACTATAGTCACATCCCTCCTCTGCCCGGCAGGGGGCAGTATAACACTATAGTCACATCCCTCCTCTGCCCGGCAGGTGTCAGTATAACACTATAGTCACATCCCTCCTCTGCCCGGCAGGGGGCAGTATAACACTATAGTCACATCCCTCCTCTGCCCAGCAGGTGTCAGTATAACACTATAGTCACATCCCTCCTCTGCCCGGCAGGGGGCAGTATAACACTATAGTCACATCCCTCCTCTGCCCGGCAGGGGGCAGTATAACACTATAGTCACATCCCTCCTCTGCCCAGCAGGTGTCAGTAAAAACACTATAGTCAATCCCTCCTCTGCCCAGCAGGGGCATAAATAACGACTATAGTCATCATCCCTCCTCTGCCCGGCAGGTGTCCAGTATAACACTATGAGTGCAAAGTCCCTCCTCCTGCCCAGCAGGTTGTTCAGTATAACACTATAGTCACATCCCTCCTCTGCCCAGCAGGTGTCAGTATAACACTATAGTCACATCCCTCCTCTGCCCCGCAGGGGGCAGTATAACACTATAGTCACATCCTCCTCTCCCCGGCGAGGGCAGTTTAACACTATAGTCACTATCCTCCCTCTGCCCAAGCAAGGGGCAGTATAACCTATAGTCAACAACCCCTCCTCTCCCGGCAGGTGTCAGTATAACACTATAGACCCACATCCCACCTCTGCCCGAGCAGGTGACAGTATCTAAAACACAAAAGTCACATCCCATACCACTGCCCGGCGGGGGCAGTATACACAACTATAGTCACATCCTCCCTCATGCCCGGACAGTGTCAGTATACACTATAGTCACATCCCTCCTCTCCCGGCAGGTGTCAGTATATACACTATAGTACACATCCCTACCCACTGCCCAGCAGGGGGCAGTAAATAACTCCTATAGACAGCTATCGCTCCTCTGCCCAGCAGGTGTCATTAAACACTATAGTCACAACCCTCCTCTGCCCGGTCAGTGGGCCAGTATTAACACTATACAGTCACATACCCTCCTCTGGCCCCGGCTCAGTGTCAGTATAACACTAATAGTCACACTCCCCTCCTCTTGCCCGGCAGGTGTCAGTATTAACACTTATAGACCCACATCCCTCCGCCGGCCCGATCATGGTGAAGTATAACACTATTGTCACATCCCTTCTACTGCCACCTGCAGGGGGCAGTAATAACACTATAGTCCATCATCCTTGCCTCCTCTGCCCAGCAGGGGCAGTATAAACATCCTATAATTGTACACATCCCTTTACTAGTTGCCACTGCCCGTCAGGGGCAGTATATACACTATAAACACATCCCTCCTCATGCCCGGTCAGTGGCAGTATACCACTAAACATCACATCCCCCTCTGCCCGGCCAGGCGGCAAGATAATAACACTATATGTAATACTCCCTCCTCTGCCCGGCAGGAGGCAGTATAACACTAATAGTCAACATCCCAGCCTCTGCCCATCAGGGTGGCAGTATAAACACTATAGTCACATCCCTCCTCTGCTCAGCAGGTTCATCATAAACACTTTATAACGTCCCATCCTCACTCCTCTGCCCACAGCAGATCGTTCCAGTATAACACTATAGGTCACTCCCACCCTCTGCCCGGCAGGGGGCATATAACACAATAGGCACATTCCCTCCTCTAGCCCAGCTGGTGGCAGTATAACAGACTATAGTACACATCCCTCCGCCAGCAGGTGCAGTATAACACTATATCACATCTCTCCTCTGCCCGCAGGGCATATAACACTATAGTCACACCCCTCCTCTGCTCAGCAGGGGTCAGTATAACACTATAGTCACATCCCTCCTCTGCCCGGCAGGTGTCAGTATAACACTATAGTCACATCCCTCCTCTGCCCAGCAGGTGGCAGTATAACACTATAGTCACACCCCTCCTCTGCTCAGCAGGGGGCAGTATAACACTATAGTCACATCCCTCCTCTGCCCGGCAGGTGTCAGTATAACACTATATCACATATCCCGTCCTCTACCCAGCATGGGGCATTATAGAACACTATAGTCACATCCCTCCTCGCCCGGACATGGGGCAGTTATATACACTATAGTCACATCCTCCTCTCCCCTGGCAGGGGCATATAACACTATAGTCCCTTCCCTCCTCTGCCCCGCAGGGGTCATTATAACACTACTGTCACATCCCTCCTCTGCCCTGCAGGGGGCAGTATAACACTATAGTCACATCCCTCCTCTGCCCGGCAGGGGGCAGTAATCCACACATATAAAAGTTTCACATCCCTCCTCTGCCCGGCAGGGGGCAGTATAACACTTATAGTCACATCCCTCCTCTGCCCGGCAGGGGGCTTTATAACACTATAGTCACATCCCTCCTCTGCCCGGCAGGTGTCAGTATAACAACTATAGTCACATCCCACCTCTGCCGGCCCGGCAGGGGCAGTATTAACATTATAGTCCCACATCCCTCCACTGCCCGACAGGGGCAGTATAACCCTATAGTCTATCTCTCAACATATCCTCCTCTGCCCAGCAGGGGCAGAATAACACTATAGGTCACATCCCTGCCTCTGCCCTGCAGTGTGCATTATAACACTATAGTCCCATCCCTCCTCTGCCCAGCCAGGGGGGCAGTATATACAAGACACTATAGTCACATCCCTCCCTGCTGCCCTCAGGGGGCATAAAACACTATAGTCACTCCCTCCTCTGCCCAGTCAACGGGCGGGCAATATAACACTATAGTCACATCCATCCTCAGCCGCTCAGGTGCAGGTAATAAACACTATAATCCCACATCCCTCTCGGGCCCCAGCAGGTGGCGTATAACACTATAGTCACAGTCCACCTCCTCTGCCCAGCAGGGGGCAGTAATAAACACTATAGTCCACAACCGTCCCTTGCCCGCAGGGGGCAGTATAACACTATAGTCCACATCCCTCCGTCTGCCCCGGCCAGGTGTCGAAAAACACTAAAGACACATCCCTCCTCTGCCCGAGCTGGTTTCAGTATAACACTATATCCATCCCTCCTCTGCCCAGCAGGGGGCAGTATATAACATATAGGTCACATCCCTCCGTCTCCGGCAGGGGCAGTTTAACACTATAGTCACATCCCTCCTCTGCCCGGCAGGGGGCAGTATAACACTATAGTCACATCCCTACCCTCCACTGCCCGGCATGTGTCAGTATAACACTATAGTCCCCACATCCCTCCTCGCCCGCGGCAGGTGTCAGTATCCACTATAGTCTCACAACCCTCCTCTGCCCAGCAGGGGCAGATATAACACTATACGTCCCATCCCTCCTCATCGCCGCGTCTAGGTGTCAGTATAACACTATAAGTCACATCCCCTCCTCTGCCCGCATGTGGTCCATTATAACTACTATAGTCACATCCCTCCTCTGCCCAGCAGATGTCAGTGTATACCACTAACGTCACATCCCTCTCTGCTCACAGGTGTCAGTATAACACTATAGTCACATCCTCTTCCTCTGCCCAGCAGTGGGCAGTATAACAATATAGTCACAACCTCCTCTGCCCGCATGTGTCAGTAATAACACTATAGTCACATCCCTCCACAGCCCCGGCATGTGGGTAGTATCATCACTATAGTCACATCCCTCCTCTCCCAGCAGTTCATAAAAACACTAATAGTCACATCACCTCCTCTGCCTCAGCAGGTTGTCCAGACTATAACACACTATAGTCCCCATTCCCTGCTCTGCCCGCAGGGTGGGCAGTATATCCACTATAGTCACCATCCCTCCACTGCCCAGCATTGACAGTATATACACAATAGTCCATCCCATCCTCGAGCCCAGCAGGGGCATTATAGACACTATAGTCACATCCCTCCTCTGCCAGCAGTGTCAGTAAAAACACTATAGTCACATCCCTATCCTCTGCCGGCAGTGGTCCAGAATATCCACTATAGTCACATCCCTCCTCTGCGCGGCATGGGGCTTATGAACACTATATCACATCCCACCTCTGCCCGGCATGTTCCTAGAATAACACGTAATAGTCACATCCCTCCTCTACCCAGCAGGGGGCAGTATAACACTATAGTCACATCCCTCCTCTGCCCCGCAGGGGGCAGTATAACACTATAGTCACATCCCTCCTCTGCCCGGCAGGTGGCAGTATAACACTATAGTCACATCCCCTCCTTCTGTCTGGCCCGCAGGTTTCAGTATAACACATAGTCACATGCCTCCCTCTGCCGTACAGGGGGCAGTAAAACACTATCGTCACATCCCTCCTCTTCCCGGCAGTGTGCAGAATAACACTATAGTCACATCCCACCCTCCCCGCAGGGCATATAACACAAAAAGTCCCATCCCGTCCTCCTGGCCCCACCAGTGGGCAGAATAACACTATAGTCAAATCCCACCACTGCCCGGTCGATTTTTCCGTATAACACTATAGTCACATCCCTCCACTGCCCGTCAGGGGCAGTAAAACACTATTAAGTCACATTCCCTTCTGCTGCCCCGCCAGGGGGCAAGTAAAAACACTATATCACACCCCTCCTCTGCCCAGCAAGGGGCAGTATAACACAATAATCACAGTCCCTCCTCTGCCCGGCAGGGGCATAGTATAACACTATGAAATCACATCCCTCCTCCTTCCCGCAGGGGCATTGTAAAACACTATAATCACATCCCCTTCCTCTGCCGTCAGGGTCAGTATAACACTATAAGTAATATCCCACCTCAGCCCGGCAGGGTGGCATAATAACACTATACGTAATATCCCTCTCTGCCCGCAGGTGGCAGTATCCTATATGTCCATCACTCCCTCCTCTCCCAGCAGGGGGCATCATATCACTATAGTCACATCCCTCCTCTGTCAGCAGGTGTCAGTATAACAACAATAGTCACGCATCTCCTCCTCTCTGCCCAGCAGGTGGTCATATAAAACACTATAGGCCGCACATGCCCCTCCTCAGCCCCGGCAGGGGGCAGTATAACACTATAGCACATCCCTCGCCCACAGTCCGGCAAGGTGGTCAGGATAAAACACTAGATACAGGCACATCCGCTCCACTGTCCGTCAGTGGCAGGATGATAAACACTATGAGTCAACATCCCTCCTCTGCCCGAGGGTTCAGTTATAACACTATAGTCCACATCCCGTCACTGCCCGTAAGTGTGCAGTATAACACTAAAGTCAACATCCCTCCTCTGCCCAGCAGGCAGTATTAACACATAGTCACATCCCTCCTCTGCCCGGCAGGTGTCATTATTACACTAAAGTCCCATCCCTTCCTCTGCCCGTCATGGGGCAGTATAACACATAGTCACATCCCTCCTCCGCCCCTCAGGGGGCAGTATAACACTAAATCACATCCTCCCTCTGCCCTTCAGGGGCATATAACAACTATAGTCCACATCCCTCCTCTGCCCGCAGGGGGCAAGTATAACACTATAGTCAAATCCCATCTTCAGCCCCGGCGGGGTCAGTATAACCCTATAGTCCATCCCTCCTCTGCCCGACAGGTGTCATATAACACTATAGGAGTCACATCCCTCCTCTGCTGCACAGCAGGGGGCAGTATAACACTTATAGTGCACATCCCTCCTCTGCCCATCAGGGGGGCAGTATAACACTAACGTCACTCCCTACCGCGGCCCGGTCAGTGTCCAGTATAACACTATGTCACAGCCCCTCCACTGCCCGGCAGTGTGCAGTATAAACACTATAATCACATCCCTCCTCTGCCCAGCAGGGGGCAGTATAACACTATAGTCACGACCCCTCCTCTGCCCACCCGCAGGTGTCAGTATAAATACTATTAGGTCACACCTCTCTGTCCAGCAGGGGGCAGTATAACACTATAGTCACATCCCTCCTCTGCCCAGCAGGGGGCAGTATAACACTATAGTCACATCCCTCCTCTGCCCAGCAGGGGGCAGTATAACACTATAGTCACATCCCTCCACTGCCGGAAAAAAAAAAACCAGGGGCAGTATAGACACTATATTGCACATCCCTCCTCTGCCCAGCAGTTTTCCAGATATAGCACACTAAGGTCTCATCCCTCCTCTGCCCAGCAGGTGGCAGTATAACACTATAGTCACATCCCTCCTCTGCCCAGCAGGGGGCAGTATAACACTATAGTCACATCCCTCCTCTGCCCTGGCAGTTCAGTATAACACTAGTAGTCTACCTCCTCCTCAGCCCTTCTGCCCGGCAGGTGCTAGTAATAACACTAAACACATCCCTCCTCTACCAGGCAGGTGTCAGTATAACATATAGTCACATCCCTCTCGGCTCTATCCCATCGAGGTGTCAGTATATACACCTACATAAGTCACATCCCCCATCTGCCGCAGGGGCCAGTATAAACACAATAGTCACACCTTCTTCTCAGCCCGCATGGCAGTATAACACTATAGTCACATCCCTCCTCTGCCCAGCTGTGGTCAGTATAACTCTATAGTCACATCCCTCCTCTGCCCGGCAGGTGTCAGTATAACACTATAGTCACATCCCTCCTCTGCCCTATAGGGGGCAGTATAACACTATAGTCACATCCCACCTCTGCCATCCAGGGGTCAGTATAACACTATATTCACTCTTCCCTCCTCTGCCCGGCAGGGAGCAGTATACACTAGAATATTCCACACTCCCTCCTCCTTCGCCAGCAGGGGCAGTATAAACACTATAGTCACATCCTCCTCTGCCCGCAGGATGTCAGTAATAAACACTATATCCCACATCCCTCCACTGCCCAGCAGGGGGGGGCAGTATAACACTATAGTCACATCCCTCCTCTGCCCAGCAGGTGGCCGTATAACACTATAGTCACAACCCTCCCTCGACCGTCAGGGGGCAGTATAACACTATATCATCATCCTCCTCTTACCCATCAGGGGAAATATAACACTATATAGTCACATCCCTCCTCTGCCCGCAGGGGGCAGTATATACACTAAGTAGTCACATGCCCTCCTCTGCCAGCAGGGTCAGTATAACACTATAGTCACATCCCTCCTCTGCCCGGCGGGGGGCAGTATAACACTGTAGTCACATCCCCCTCTGCCTGATTCGAGGGCAAGTATAACACTAAAATCACATCCCTCCCCTCTGCCCGCAAGGTGGTCCAGTATAACAAATATAGTCGAATTCATCCCTCCTCTTGCCCGGCAGGGGGCAGTAAACATAACACTATATTCCCACATCCTCCTCTTCCCCTACTGCCCCGGCACGGGGCATATAACACTATAATCACATCCCTCCTCTGCCCGGCAGGGGGCGGTATAACACTATAGTCACATCCCTCCTCTGCCCGCAGGGGGCCAGTATAACACTATAGTCACATCCCTCCTCTGCACGGCAGTGGCGTTAAAAACACTATAGTCACATCCCTCCATCTGGTCCCGGCCAGGTGTCATGAATACACTATTAGTCACATCCCTCCTCTGCCCCGCAGGGGCAGTATAACACTATAGTAACACATCTCCTCCTCTCCCGCAGTGCAGTATAACACTGTAGGTCACATCCCTCCTCTGCCCGGCATGGTAGCAGGTATAACAACTATAGGTCACATCCCTCCTCTCCTGGCAGGGGGCAGTATAACACTATAGTCACATCCCCCCTCTGCCCGGCAGGGGGCAGTATAACACTATAGTCACATCCCTCCTCTGTCCAGCACGGGTCACTATAACACTATACTCCCTATTACGACTCAGGAGGTTTCTGAAATCACGGGTTTCTCCTCCTGTAATTTTTTTTTCCCATGGTTGTGTGATAAGGGAGCAAGTCACGCCTTGCGGATAGCAGAGATGTAAAGAAAAGATGTAGTCAGCTCACCACTCCCGTATCCCGGACCCCACTAATCCTCCCGGTGGTAGGAAAACATGTGCCATAAAAAATATGATCCAGCGATCCAAAATATGAATAAAAGTAAAATCTTCCTTTATTGAGACTCCATCAAAAGGCAAAAAGCACAGCACAAGGTGATAGGACGCTGCTGACGTGTTTCGGGGATGCCCGCTTAGTCATAGCATAAACATGAATGATTCCAATCACTATATATTGCTAAATTCCTTAAGATGATGATGAGCGTCCATGACTCACCTGATCGCGTCCACACGCCTTGCACGATCACTGGCACAGCCGGCATACCGCCATCTCATGAGCAGAGATGTCTGATAATTCAGAATATATTGTATTAGTAGCAGTTGATCAGCACCACAGTAAATTTCCTAATGTTAGATCACACACAGGAACATATGTCTGAGATAATGCTTGGTTTGGGTCTAGAAAACCTACCCAAACCTGATATCTAAAAAAAACACCAGTGGAACATCCCCTTATGGACATAAAATCCCCAGGGCTCCATATAGCGTGCTGCAGTTCTTGGTTCGTCCCGTGGTCACTGACCGGGCACTCAACAGCTGTTAGTAGCAATGTGCGTCATCCTGCTCACCTGCCGCCGGCTGCACCATGAGGGGCTCATTTTATGCCTAATTTAATATTATACTGGATTCAAGAGACAAAGAAAACAGGAACTGATTTACACAGGGACTGGTGGGGTCGCGGCTTGCCCGCCATGGTCTGGTCTTGTGAGTCCCCAAGAGAAAAGTAGCCAGAGCTGAGAACCACAGGGTAGAAAGTAGAAAACAGAATGAAAACTACATAGATTTGTACTATCCCCTGGGGTCACATCATTTATACTGATTGGTGTTCACTCCTAAACTAAACCATAAAAAAGTAATGTGTGCAACTGCAGTTCATCCATTTCTTCATCATGATTCAGACTCAATCATGGCCCGCAGCAAACACTGTGGCCCCAGGAAGCACAGCGACGCGTTGTAGATGGGCCGTAGTTCTGGCGGAGCTGCCATATTGGATCTAGAGCCCCGGTGCGCGCCTCCACATGCTCTGTTCAGCCCTACCCTCTAGCCACCCTCCAACGGCCATTAGAGGGCAACAAAATGCTAATGTGGTCCTTGGTGGAAATACATTTGACCCCCTAATCAGCATGTTATGGTGAACACTCCCCACACGTGGATTTCCTACCTGTGTATTTTGTTATTTTGCCGTCCTCCTGTTCTGGTGGGGAGCACTGTCTCTGTTATGTAACGTGGTGTCTTCTGAGCTGTGAGCTCTGGCAAGGCTGTAATATGGCTGTTACTCTTCTGTTATACTCATTAAAAATGAAATAAATGGAATAATAAAAAAAACACAGGAATTGTCCTGGAACAAGCGCGGCTTTATCAAGCTCTGTGGACAAAAAAACTGTCTGTATGTGTTGTGATCTTGGTTCTGGTCCGGTATCTGTCCATCATGACTTAATGACGCAGCTGAATTTTAAAATATAAACATTTTGAAAAGACCAATTATTTGCCACGTGGCATCTATGTAGTGACTCAGTCTTTCCCACCAATAGCAGGGAATATTTTAGCAGCCGATAACAATAAATTATTATTATTAGGCACAAGAAGCCGGTGCAGACCTAACGGCAACAAGACTGACATGTGGTGTTATTATCGGCTGCTATTGTTTGGAAGGCTGCTTCACTATACAGCAGTCACGTGGTTAGTAACTGGTCATATCAGTGGAAGCCTATGGGAGCCGGGACAGAGCGTTTTAGAAGTACGCATTGGCCAGTGTGTACTTCTAAAACACCCGGCATATAGTGTCGCGTACAGTACATGCAGCTATGGGCCGCAAAGGCGCGGTGTGAACCTACCCTAAGAAAGCCAGTGCTAGACTGCAAACAAGACTTGTCCCGAAGTAGGAAAGTTGGTAGCAGAGAGGAGACGCCGCGTGTCCGGAAGAAAACATTCATTTTATCTTTGTTCTTGTTTTTGTTCTTTTTACTGGACTTTTAAAAGCGAATGTATTTTTCTATAGAATTTGAAATTGTTTTCTGGCCACATCAGACCTTGCTGATTTGGCCCATGTTAGTCCTTGAGTTGGACATGCTTGTTGTGTGTTAAAAGGGTAAAGTCTACTGCACAGATTTGTTCTTATCTGCGCGTCGACTGTTCATGAGAATGAGTAGAGTAAACCCTGCAGCCGTCAGTCCCATTTACTTCTATGGGAATTCTGCAAAAAATCATCATCAGGGTGGATCCCATAACAATGTGCGGCGGATCTGTGCGGTCAGATGTGGGCGCTGATTAAGACCCGGACTCGGCGCTGAATCCACATCAGAATCTGTGTCAAAATCAACAGCGTAGCCCCTACAGACAGAACCTCTTATCCCTGCATCTGATCCCCCGCTCACATCGCGCGGGGGATAAGACGCGGCCGCGTGGGGTGAGCGGGGGATAAGACGCGGCCGCGTGGGGTGAGCGGGGGATCAAATCAGGGACAAGAGGTTCTGCCTGTAGGGGCCGGTAAAGGTTGGGCCACATGGCTGATTATGACAGTTTGTGATGTGGGTTCAGCGCTGAGTGCGGTCTTAGGCTATGTCTACACTGCATCAGAGAAAAAACGGCCCTTTAAGCGGCCGTTTTTTCTCTGATGCAGGACCTCGGCTTTTGTCACGCTTTGTGCAAAAGCCGCGGCCGCTTCTCGTTTTCCCGACGTCCCCCATACTATAGTATTGTATGGGAAGACGTCAAGAAGACGAGAAACACCGGCGTATTATACAACATGTTGTATAATACGCCGCTGCCGAAAGACGGGCAGAGAAAAGACCAGCTGTGTAGACAGCAACTTGTCTATTCTATTGCCGTCTATGGCAGCACACTGACGATCGTATCTGCGGCGCATTTAAAAAACGAAAAGCGCCGGAGATACGATCGTAATCATGTGCAGTGTGGACATAGCCTTATCCCCCGTGTGGCCGCGTCTTATCCCCCGCTCTCCCCGTGTGGCCGCGTCTTATCCCCCGCTCTCCCCGTGTGGACGCGTCTTATCCCCCGCTCTCCCCGTGTGACCGCGTCTTATCCCCCGCTCTCCCCGTGTGACCGCGTCTTATCCCCCGCTCTCCCCGTGTGACCGCGTCTTATCCCCCGCTCTCCCCGTGTGACGCGTCTTATCCGGCTTTCCCTGTGTGACCATGTCTTATCCGGCTGCTCCCTGTGTGAACGCATCTTATCCCCGCTCTCCCCGTGTCACCGCGTCTTATTCCCCGCTCTCCCTGTGTGACCGCGTCTTATCCCCGCTCTCCCCGTGTGACCGCGTCTTATCCCCCGCTCTCCCCGTGGACCGCGTCTTATCCCCCCTCTCCTCTTGTGACCAGGCCTTATCCCCCGCTCTCCCCGTGTGGCCGCGTCTTATCCCCCGCTCTCCCCGTGTGACCGCCTCTTATCCCCCGCTCTCCCCGTTGACCCCCGTCTTATCCCGCCTCCCCGTGTGACCGCGTCTTATCCCCGCTCTCCCCGTGTCCGCGTCTTATCCCCTCCTTCCCCGTGTAAAACCGCGTCTCATCCCCCCCTCTCCCGTGTGAAACCAAAGCCCAATCCCCCGCCTCTCCTCCGTGGGCCGCGGTCTTATCCCCCCGCTCTCCCCGCGTGGCCGCGTCTTATCCCCGCTCCCCTCTGTGTGACCCCGCGCTTATCCCCGCTCTCCCCGTGTGACCGCGTCTTATCCCCCGCTCTCCCCGTGTGACCGCGTCTTATCCCCCGCTCTCCCCGTGTGACCGCGTCTTATCCCCCGCTCTCCCCGTGTGACCACGTCTTATCCCCCGCTCTCCCCGTGTGACCGCGTCTTATCCCCCGCTCTCCCCGTGTGACCGCGTCTTATCCCCGCTCTCCCCGTGTGACCGCGTCTTATCCCCGCTCTCCCCGTGTGACCGCGTCTTATCCCCCGCTCTCCCCGTGTGACCGCGTCTAATCCCCCGCTCTCCCCGTGTGACCACGTCCTATCCCCCGCTCGCCCCGTGCGCCCCCGTCTTATCCCCCGCTCTCCCCGTGTGACCGCGTCTTATCCCCCGCTCTCCCCGTGTGACCGCGTCTTATCCCCCGCTCTCCCCGTGTGACCGCGTCTTATCCCCCGCTCTCCCCGTGTGACCGCGTCTTATCCCCCGCTCTCCCCGTGTGGACGCGTCTTATCCCCCGCTCTCCCCGTGTGACCGCGTCTTATCCCCCCACCACGCCTCCCCGTGTGACCGCTTCTTATCCCCCGCTCTCCCTGTGACCGACTCCTATCCTCCGCTCTCCCCGGTGGACCTCGCGTTCTTATCCCCCGCTCTCCCCGTGTGACCGAAGTCCTTATCCCCGCCTCCCCGTGTGACCCCTTATCCCCGCTCTCACCCGAGGACCGCCGTCTTATCCCCCGCTCTCAAATCCCGTGTGGCCGCCTCTTTCCCCCGCTCTCCCCTGTGACGCGTCCATATCCCCCCCGCTCTCCCCGTGTGTCCGCCTCTTATCCCCCCCCGCTCTCCCCGTGTGACCGCGTCTTATCCCCCCCCCGCTCCCCATGTGTCTGCTCTTAATCCCCCCCGACGTCACCCGTGTGACCGCGTCTTATCCCCCGCTCTCCCCGTGTGACGCCTCTTATCCCCCCCGCTCTCCCCGTGTTACCGCGTCATAACCCCCCCCCGCTCACGCCCGTGTGACCGCGTATATCCCCCCCCCCCCGCTGCTCCCCGTGTACCCGCCCTCTTAATCCCATCCCCCCCGCTCTCCCCGTGTGACCGCGTCTTATCCCCCCCCCCCCGCTCTCCCCGTGTGGCCGCGTCCTTATCCATCCTCTCTCTCGCCCGTGAGGACGCGTCATCCCCCGCTCCTCCCCTGGACGGCGTCTTATCCCCCGCTCTCCCCGTGTGGCCGCGTCATATCCCCGCTCCTCGCGCCCGTGTGTCCGCGTTTTATCCCCCGCTCTCCCCGTGTGTCCGCGTCTTATCCCCCGCTCTCCACACCACCCCGAGAGACCTACGCGGCTTATCCCCGCTCTCCCCGTGTGACCGCGTCTTATCCCCCGCTCTCCCCGTATGACTGCGTCTTATCCCCCGCTCTCCCGCGGTGACGCGCGTCTTATCCCCCCCCCGTCTCCCCGTGTCCGCCTCATATCCCCCCCACTCCTCCCAGACCCCCACGTGTGGCCGCGTCTTATCCCCCGCACTCCCCGTGTGAACGCGTCTTATCCCCCGCTCACTCGCCCGAGTGGCCCAGCTTCTTATCCCCCGCACCTCACCCGTGTGTCCGCGTCTTATCCCCCGCTCTCCCCGTGTGGCCCCGTCTTATCCTCCGCTCTCCCCGTGTGGCCGCGTCTTATCCCCCGCTCTCCCCGTGTGTCCACGTCTTATCCTCCGCTCTCCCCGTGTGACCGCGTCCCTTTAACCCGCGCTCCTTCTCACTCCACCCGTGTGACCGGCGTCTATTTCACCCCCTCTCTCCCCGTGGACCGCGTCTTATCCCGCCGCTCTACCCGTGAGACCGCGTCCCAATCCTCCGTCAATCCCCGTGTGACCGCGTCTTATCCCCCCGCTCTCCCCGTGTGTCCGCGTCTTATCCCCCTCTCACCCGTTGACGCGTCTTATCCCCGCTCTCATCCCCGTGTGACCCGCGTCATATCCCCGCTCTCCCCGTGTGACCCCGCTTCATATCCCCCCGCTCTCCCCGTGTGGCCGCCTCTTATCCCCCGCTCTCCCCGTGTGACCGCGTCTTATCCCCCCCCCCCGCTCTCCCCGTGTGTCCGCCTCTTATCCCCCCCGCTCTCCCCGTGTGACCGCGTCTTATCCCCCCCCCCTCTCCCCGTGTGTCCGCCTCTTATCCCCCCCGCTCTCCCCGTGTGACCGCGTCTTATCCCCCGCTCTCCCCGTGTGGACGCCTCTTATCCCCCCGCTCTCCCCGTGTGACCGCGTCTTATCCCCCCCCCCGCTCTCCCCGTGTGACCGCGTCTTATCCCTCCCCCCCGCTCCTCCCCTTAGACCGCTCCTCTATCCCACCGCTCTCCCAGACGCCCTCACCCTGTGACCTGCAGTCTAATCCCCCGCTTCCCCGTGTGACCGCTGCGTCTTATCCCCCGCTCTCACCCGTGTACCCGCCTCTTATCCCCCCGCTCTCACCCAGTGTGACCGGCGTACCTTATCCCCCGCTCTCCCCCGTGTGACCGCGTCATATCCCCGCTCTTCACCCGTGAGAAACCGCGTCATTATCCCCCCTCTCCCCGTGTGACCGCGACTTATCCCCACCTCGCTCCCGAGTTACCCGCGTCCTATCCTCCGCTCTCCACCTCCCCCCGTGTGACCGCGTCTTATCCCCGCACTCCCCGTGTGTCCCCGTCTTAAATCCCCGCTCTCCCGTGTGACCGCGTCATAATCCCCCTCTCCCCTTGTAACGCCGTCTTAATCCCCCTCTCGTCTCGCCTTCCTGCTCTCCCCGTGTGTCCGCGTCTTATCCCCCGCTCTCCCCGTGTGGCCGCGTATTATCCCCCGCTCTCCCCGTGTGGCCGCGTCTTATCCCCCGCTCTCCCCGCTCTCCCCGTGTGACCGCCTCTTATCCCCCCCGCTCTCCCCGTGTGACCGCGTCTTATCCCCCCCCTCTCCCCGTGTGACCGCGTCTTATCCCCCCCAGCTCCCCCTTGTGACCTGTCGGCTTATCCCCCGCTCTCCCCGTGTGACCGCCTCTTATCCCCCCGCTCTCCCCGTGTGACCGCGTCTTATCCCCCCCCCCCCCCTCTCCCCCGTGTGACCGCCTCTTATCCCCCCCGCTCTCCCCGTGTGACCGCGTCAATCCCCCGCTCTCACCCCGAGTGGACTCGTCCTTACCCCCGCTCTCCCCCGGTGACGGCTTCTTATCCGCCCGCTCTCACCCTGTGTCACGCGTCTTATCTCCCCGCTCTTCCCTGTTGTGACCACCAGACCGCGTCTTATCCCCTGCTCTCGCCCCGTGTGACCGGCGTCATATCCCCCCCCCCCCCCCGCTCTCCCCGGTCGTGACCCGCCCTTATCCCCCCCCCCCCCGCTCTCCCTGTGTGACCGCGTCTTATCCCCCCCGCTCTCCCCGTGTGACCGCGTCTTATCCCCACGCCTCTCCACTCCCTGTGTCCGCGTCTAATCCCCACGCTCTCCCCGTGTGACCGCGTCTTATCCCCCGCTCTCCCCGTGTGGACGCGTCTTATCCCCCGCTCTCCCCGTGTGACCGCGTCTTATTCCCCTCCCGCTCAACTCCGTGTGACCGCGTCTATCCGCGCTCTCATCCCGTGTGACGGCGTCGTATCCCCCGCGCTCCCTGTGTGCCGCGTCTTATCCATCCCGCTCTTCCCCGTGTGTACGCGTCGTATCCCCCCCCCCCCGCTCTCCCCGTGTGACCGCGTCTTATCCCCCCCCCCCCCCGCTCTCCCCCCGGGACCGCTTTTTACCTCCCCCCCCATCTGCCCCCCCGTGGACCGCCTTTTTATATCCCCCGCTCCCCCGGGGGGACACGTCTTTTTAAACCCCCCGCTCCCCCCGTGGGGAACCCCGTCTTATCCCCCCTTTACCCCGTGTGCCGCGTTTTTTATCCCCCCCTCCCCGTGTGGGCCGCGGTTTTTAAACCCCCCCTCGCCCCCGGGGTGACCGCGTCTTAAACCCCCGCTCGTCCCCGGGGGGTGAAAACCCCCGGTTTTTATTCCCCCCTTTTTCCCCCCCTGGTTTTAAACCCCGGGCTTAACCCCCCTCCTCCCCGGTGACCGCGCTCATTTCCCCCGACCTTCCCCCCGGGGGGACCCGCGTCTTATTTACCCCGCTCCCCCGTGGACCGGGCCCTTTTCCCCCCCTCTCCCCCCCCGTGGGGGACCCGTCTTATCCCCCCCCCCTCCGCCCTTGGGGGACGCTCTTTTTCCCCCCCCTCTTCCCCGTGTGGAACCCCCGTCTTTCCCCCCCTCTCCCCGTGTAAACCGCGGGCTTAAATTTCCCCCCCTCCCCCCCGTGGGCCGCGTCATATTTCCCCCCCTCCCCTTGTGGCCCCCGTCTTATTCCCCCCCCTCCCCCGTGTGACCCGCCCCTTTTTCCCCCCTCTCCCCGTGTGGCCGCTTTTTAACCCCCCCCTTTTCCCCCTGCAGCGTCTTAAACCGGGGGGCTTTTTCCCTTTTACCCGCGTCTTATCCCCCGCTCCCCGGTTTGACCGGGGGTCCTTTAAAACCCCCCCTCCCCCGAGTGGGCCGCGCTTATTCCCCGCCTCCCCGGTTTACCGGCTCTTAAATTCCCCCCCCTCTCCCCGTGTGGCCGGGGTCTTTTATCCCCCCCCTCCTCCCCGTTGACCCGCCTTAACCCGGGCCCCTCTCCCCCCCTGTGGGCCGGGGTTTTTATCCCCCCCCTCCCCCCGGTGTGACCGGGGTTTTTTATCCCCCGCTCTCCCCCCGTGTGGGCCCGCGTCTTAATTTCCCCCCCCCTCTTCCCCCCTTTTTACAGGGGTCTTAAACCCCCGCTCTCCCCGTGTAAACCCGGGCCCCAACCCCCGCCTCCCCCCGGGGGACCCGGCCCCCTTTTCCGGCCCCCTCTCCCCGTTGCCCCGCGTCTTATTCCTCCCCCCCGCCCCGGTGGGACCAGCGTTTTATCCCCCGGGCCCACCCCGGGTGACCCGCCCCTCCCAACCCCCGCTCCCCCCCTGTGAAACCGGGGTCTTTTCCCCGCCTCCCCGGAGGACCCCGCGCTTATTCCCCCCCCCCCCCGCCCCTCCCCGTGTGGCCCGGGATCTTTTCCCCCCCGGTCCCCCCCCCCGTGTTTTTCCGGCATCTTAAACCCCCCCCTCGGTCGGCGGCCCCCCCTCATTTCCCAAATCTGATCTCTCCCCACGTTTTTTGGGAAAAATTCGTTATTTCCAAAAACACCCAGGTTTTTCCCTTTTCCCTTTTTGCAGCCTAACCTCTCCCCCTCACTCTGCCCCCTAAATGGGTGATCCGTTTTAGAGTAATTTTCCCAATTTGGGGGAGGGGTAAGCAGCTCCAATCAGAGCTGGGGCCCTTTGCAACCGGGCTCCTGGGGGCACTGGACATTGTTCCTTTTTCTCCCGGGGGCCCCGCATAAATCAAAAGGAATGATGAGGGAAAAAGTTCCCCCCCCCATTTTTGCTGCTTTTCCCCCAGGGTCGGGGGTAGAAAACTGGTGAGATATGGAGGCCAGGTTTTAAATAAAGGGAGTCGCTGTGTGTGCCAGGGGCAGTCTATGGGGCAAGCGGGATGTATCAAAAAGAGAGACCCCGGACAGCGACAAATTTTTATATGTTTTAAAAAATGGAAAAGGGGAAAGGGGGAAGAGGGAAAACTGCCCCAAAATTAAAATATTATTATATAATTTTTTGGGGGAGGAGGGAAAAATGCCCCCCCCCCAAAAAAATAAAAAATTTTTTTTAATGAAAAGGGGAGGAAAGGGGTTGATAGGGCAATTTTAAAAATGGGGGTTTACCCCAAAAAGATAAATTGTCAATTTGCTTTAGGCAGGAAAAAAAAAAAGGAAAGGTAAAAATGAGGAGGGGGTTTTTGAGCCCCGAACTTTGGGTTTGGGGTAAAAGGGGGGTGGTTAAAAAAGGATTGGGGGAAATGGGAAATAGGGGGGGAAAAAAAATGGATTCCTTTTTTTAAAAACTCATGGGCGCTTTTCCCCCGCTCTCCCATTGGGCCCGGGGGTCTTTTTCCCCCTCCCGACCCCGGGGTGAAACCCCCCCCTTTTCCCCCCCCCACTCCCCGTGTGGGCCCCCGTCCCCAAACCCCCGCCCACCCCCCCTGGGGAACCGCGTCTTAAACCGGGCCCCCTTTGCCCCGTGTTTACAAACGTCTTATCCCCCGCTTCCCGGGGGACCGCGTCTTATCCCCCGTCTCCCCCCCGTGGTTTTTCCGCGTCCCTTAACCCCCGCTCTCCCTGTTTTGGCCGCGTCTTTTTTCCCCCCTCCCCGTTTGACAGCGTCCCTTTTCCCCCCCCCCTCCTCCCCGTTTGACCGGGGCCCATCCCCCGCTCTCCCCCGTTTTTGACCGCGCCCTTTTCCGGGCCCCTCCCCCCCGGTGAAAAGCGTCTTAACCGGCCGCTCTCCCCCGGGGTGAACCCGCGTCCAATTTTTTCCCCCGCCCCCTCCCTGTGACCGCGGGCTTATCCCCCCCGCTCTTTCCCCCTGGGGACCGCGGGCTTATTCCCCCGCCTCCCCCGGTGAACCGCGTCTTATTCCCCCCTTCTCCCTTCCCCCTTTTTGGGCCATCCCTTAACCCCGGGTCTCCCCGTTTTGGAAAGGGGA
>JAODAL010047484.1:0-29879 GCA_025379985.1 Phyllomedusa bahiana
ACTACCTTTTTTTATGAAAAAATTTCAGTAGTAAAGAAGTGACATAGTTTTTGGATGGGGAAGTCTTTCCCCCTATAAAAATGAGCACTTAAATAAAAAACGACAGCTTAACAAGGCTTAGTATCTAGCCAAAACGCGTCAGCCTTTCCCCATGGCCTGTATTTACCTTTTTTTCCCTTATCACAAGATTGAAATAATAAAGAAACGGTTTTTTTTATCTTTTCAAGTAAGTGCTTCTTTGAAATTTTTACACTAACACGGGCTCCCCCTTTGGTTGGTGCTACCTGTGTAGATTTCACCCCCTGCTATCAATAAAAAAAACCAAAGGAGGCAAAAAACGGGGGGAACCCAAAATAAGCCAGAAAGGTGATAAAATCACTTTTATTTCCCTTTAAACAAGAACAATAACAAAACATTTTTTTGGAAAAGTCTTCTTTGGGTTTCCCAAACATTTTAAAAAGCTTTTCTTTGATTGAAACAACCCCTTAAATTTCCATCATTCAGTCATTCATCATTTTTCAACACCACACCATACAAAGCGGAGATATTGAAAAATTGGGCTGTTTAAAAAAAAAAGGGGGACAGAAATATGGGATAAGAAACAGACCTTACGGGGTAAAAACTAAGGAAAGAACAAGAGTTTCCTCTTTTCAGTAAATTTGATTCTCAAGTAAGCTGGTAGAGAATTCTTAAAAAACACTGGAAGCACCAGATGATCCAAAATTTTGGGTTTTTCCCTTTAAAGCTCCTCTTCACTTTATTATTGTAGGGAAAAAAAATGGGAAAATGATCACCTCTTCTGTTTTAAAAAAGTCTAACAATAAAAAAAAATAAGCTGGAAGACCCTACGGGCAAGTACTCGTCCCTTAAAATTGTCAAATTTGTCATTCCATAATCCAAGACTGAAGCTATCAACGCCCAAGAGAATGCGTTTCCCGTTTAAAAGGGCTATTGACTTGGATAGTCATTTATTTTCAAAAGCCCGTGCGGCAAAGGATTTTTAGGTCAGATTTAGCTGTGCCATTAAAACCAACTAAACAATACGCTCACAATTGTTATACAGAAAAAAAAAGAAGAAAAGTGTGAGAACTTTATATTTCGCAGTAAGTCTAAAAAACATGGGGAGAGTCAGATCCTCAACACTTTTATGAACAAAAACTGATGGTGGTTTTTAAAACCAATTGGATCACAAAAAGGGTTTTCCCCATTAAAAAAAAAATCTTTGCGTAAAGAAGCCACTAGTTTATTCAATTACATGTTGGGCACCAAAAGGGCTAAAATGACAACGGGAAAATTTAAAAATGAAATTCCCTTTAAAAAATTAAAAATTGACATTCCCCTTCGGATTAACGAACGATAGGACTTTGGTTTTGGGTTCTTAATTTTGAATTTGAAAGGGTAATTTCAAAACAGATACATGTATTAAATGTAACCCACCCCACAAACTTTTTTTTTAGTTTTTATGGGGTGGGGAAGGGTTTTTTAACATTTTTTTTTGCTTCTGTGTTTCTTTTTAGAAGTTTTCACCCTTTTTCACCTCTTGTGCAGCTGGGGGCATGTGGAATTTGGTCTTTCCCCACACTACTATCTGCTGTGGAAAAAGGGAAAACAAACAAGTGCCAGTATGCCCCATAAGTCTCTGTGCCCTAGGGGATAGATGTAATTCTAATGGGGGGAAAAAAGTCCGGGGTGCCCAAATTTTTTGTTTTTTTAATGCTTTTTTTTTTTAACTTTTGTTAAAAATTTTTTTTGAGAAGGTAAGATTATACACTACAGCCCTATTTGAAGGGGGTTCCACAGGCAAAACCCCCAAAGCATGAGAAAAAAGGGCCCGAAGACCTTTGAAACTTTCCCAATCACAGGTGTGGGAAATCTCTCGCCTGATCCATAGCTCCCTCTTGCTAGAGCACATGATAAAATGACTTTTAAACTGGGAAACTTTTTTTGCAGTTTTTTTTTTTTTTTAAAAAAAAACGGACTTTCTACTTTTTAGGCTATGAACACACGGCGTAATTGGGGCGCGTACGTCCCGGCCTGAAATTACACCGGTTTTTGGGGAGTCACACGAATGCACATACTCCCGCGATCCCGGCGGCCTCATTGACATCATTACTTGTTTTTTTTTTTGGTTTTTTGCCGCAAAAATTGACTTTTTCCCCTTTATCCCGCCCACGCGTACAATAAGATCATTTTGTTTTAGCGGGGGAGGAGGCGTAATTCTAAAAAGTTTCTATGAAAAATTGTGGATTCCCCCGTAATTTAGGGGCCGCGCATCTCCCCCCAAAATTAGAGCGCAAATACGTGGCAAAAAACAGGGCCGAAATTAGCCCGTTTTAACATAACCAAAGGAAAATTTTAAAACAAGTGAAAATGCTAATTTTTAAACAAGTGTGTATTCCTAAAAAAAATTTACAGGAAATTCTCAAATTTCCCAAACCCTCCAGCGTTGGGAAACTACAACCCCCATAAATGAATTTATAAAAACTAAAACAGGGGGGAAAATGAGGGGAAATTTTGTATTTCCCCCCAAAAGCGGGAGGGCCAAAAGTTTGAAAATGCCTAAATAAAAAATGTAAAGAAATGGAATTATTAGAGTCTGAAACGATGTTTTTGTTTGGATTTTTTGGCGGGTTTCCCGAGAGGAAGGAATTTCAATGAGTGCAGACCACCCGGGTGACTTTTTTTTAAATAAAACTGGTATATATTATATACACAACCACTTTAAATCCCCTTTATTAGAAGACGAGCCCGCAGCAAATGGTTAACTTTGAAATTCACATCTTCACCCCCCCCAAAAGTTTTCCCCCCTAAAATTTGCACCATTTTCCCGAAGCTTCTTCATCCCGTATTGCTTAAAAAATTGGCAGTTACACTAATATTTTGGGAAAAGAAGAAATGGAATCCAACCAGGCAAACCCTGTTTTGTACCCCCTGTTTTTCCCTCTACGTAAAAAGACAACCCCAAGCAAAAGCAATGAAAGGCGGGCTGTTCATTGTTCCAAAGGCAACTCCCTTTGCTCCCTTTTCCCCCCCCCCGGGCCCCTTTTCAGGGCCAAAAAGCCTTTTGATTTTCATTAGAGAGTGAAGGCCGGCAACACCCCTAAACAATTAGTAACCTTTCTTCAAGATAAAAAAATTTGGGACTGCCCCCTAGGAAGAGGTCACCAAACACATTCAGCTAAGGGCAGTTTCCCTAGACTTTAAAAATTTTCTTAAACCTTACAGTGAAACATTTACAAAAAAATAAGGGGGAAAGACCCTGGAACTTTGTTTAGCGGGGAAAAAATAGCGGGGCCCCTATAAACACGGCCCAATAAAAAAAGGGCATGGACTAAAACACTGGCATCCCCTACCAATATCTCTGTTGTATTAGAAAGTTTTTTTTTAAAATTGGCCCAAATCACCTTTACACAGGGCTATTTTGTTTTCAAAATTTGGCAGATTTTGGTGGGTGCCATATTTCCCTTACAAACCCCCAAAGTACCATAAAATGGTAAAACCTTCCAGAAGTCCCAAATAATTTGGATTCAAAAACCCCTCCTGGGTCTCCCTAAAGGGTGTTTTGTGCAATTTTTTGGGAAAACCCCGTTTTTTCCATTGGGCCATGAAAATGGGGGGGAAAAAAAAGCAATTTTTCCGGGCCTTGTTTCTTTTGGGGGTTTAAATTTTTTCAAGGTTCACCAAGGGGGGTTTTAAAAGAAAGGAAAAACTTTTCTATGGTGGGATCGGTAACAAAATTAAAAATAAAATAAATATTATATAGTTTATTTTTGTTTTTTTTACTTTTACACAATAGAAAAAGCCTTTGTAAAAAATCCTTTTTGTTGTCATAGTATGAAAGCCCCTAACTTTGTTACTTTCTGTATAAGGAGCTGATTTTAAAGGGGTTTGTCTTTTTTTTCGGGATTAGTTTTTTGTTTTTTATTGGGCCATTATGGTGTTTTTATGACGCTTTGACCGCCGTTTTATAAAGGTTTTGTTTTTTGGGGGGGTTTTTAACCAAATACCACAATCCGGTTTTGTTTTTTTGTTTTATAGCTGTCAAACCCTATGGTATAACTGACATACTAGCTTTAAATTTGGGAGGGCAAAAAATTATGGCAATACCCCCAAAAAGTATAAATTTTTTTTTTTGTTGAAGTCCCTTTTAAAAAAATTTTTATTGTGTAAAAAAATAATTTCCCGCATCGCTATTTTTTTGAAAAAAGCCATAGCCATAGTTTTTTTTTTTTGGGGTGAACTGAAAATTGGGATCCCCTTTGGGATTTAAATGACTTTTTTTTTTTGGTGTTCACCATGAGATTAAAAAAACACGAAAAGATTTTTCAGTGTAGATTTTCAACACAACCCCCAGCAAAACCAAATAGGGATCCTTTTTTTTTGATCTTTTTTAGGTCAATTGAAAGTCTGAAAAGGGAAAAAGGGGGGTGGACAAGTTTTTATTTTATTTTTTTTGGGGTTTTATTTTTTTTTCCCACTTTTTCCCCCAGGGACTTGTATTAGTGATCTTCAGCTGTGTAACTGCTCTCCAGGGAACTGTGAATCACTATTCCCACCAAAGCCCACATTGGGACAGCCGGGGAGGTGACAACACCGGCACCGGAACCTTTGTTTGCGACACTGGGGCTCCCGATGAAGAACCCGAGAGAGTCCCTCTGTCTTTCCTTTTTGCTCCCCGCGATTGCAATTGATCTTGGGGCAGCTTTGCATTAAAATTTTCCCGACGGCTTTAGTGGGTTTTAGCCACAAGCGACCAGCAAGGATTTTGTGGTAATATACAGTTGGTCCCATGCTGGGGATTTTACGAAACCCCCCTTGGGTTTCATCCCCAAAATCGGAAAGCATTAAATACAGTTTTTAAAATTTTTTTTTCCCTTTGTCATTTTTCACAAAACTTAAACCAATTTTTTTGGACATCAAAGGTTTTTAATTTTTTTTGGCCCCGTGTGGAAAGGGGTGATTGTAACCCACATCTGGGGAGAATTTTTTTGTCAATTGCACCTTTAGAAATATATTTAAATTTGAAAAAATTTATGACGTGTTTTAATACTTTATTTCCCTTTTTTGGGGACAAACCCTTGGCACAAAGAACCCCCCACTGGGTCATACCCAAAACCCTTCCCAAGAGATATAGACAGATTCTTTAGTACAAAATCTTAGTATGAGATAAATAGTATGAAACTTATCAGCGGTTGCGTTATAGGAGCATACAAAAACAGCCGTATGTGCATATGGCTCTATTTATACATATATTTGAATCACATGGGTGGGTGATATTAGATCTTGAATGAAGGAAGACATATACATTTCTATTGAGAGACCATTTTACTATGAAAGAGAATATATACCTGGTGATTTCTATTATGTGTAGAATGGTTTGCACATAGTGGGAAAGACCTTTATAATTGTTATTTTGTCTATTTTTATTTTAGCGACAAATGTGAACAAGGTCTGTACCAGATTGGAAAAGTTTTGTGGAATGTTGTATTGGCCCTGTCTATATAACTGAATAAATATCTACAGCGCAAGCATCATTAATGTGCGACTGATTAAACCAGACCTTTCTAAACCCTTTTTTTAGCAATGACTCTCTTACAGGCTTAGCTAGGTTGCAAAGTTGACATGCCAGACACTGCTGTAGAACCACTCAAAGCCTAAACAGGAAATGGTAGCCTGAAGCTGGCTGTGAGGAGAAAGCTCTTTGAAACTGTATGAGGAGAACACTACTTTATACCTTTAAATTCTAAAGGTGGGGGTAATAAACGTTAGGTATTACAAATGGTGTGGTCACTTGCACAGTCATTATGCTTTCGCATTGCTCCACTGCATAAAATATGCACATGAAGGGGGACATGTATGAACAGGGCTATGCCAGAAGTATGGCGTTCTTTCAGCCCGAGATCTAGCGCAGCCCTTCGCTATGTTGTTAAAATGCCCACACGCCAATATCAGGCGCATTACAGAGCGCCCGCAGCACGTGCTGGAGGTGTGTCGCACTAGCACCGTACAAAGCTACACATTTATAGCTTCAGTACGGCTAATCCAGATGCATTAATGCTGGAACAGGTAGAGCACTTTAAAACTGGTTTACCTGATCTAGAAGTGTTGCTTTGTAGCTAGAAAGCGCTAAATCTATGACCCGCAGTAGAACAAGTTCAGAGATTCAGGCTCATTCTACGCTACTAATGCATGCAAAAGAATGGCGCCTGGGCATCAAAAATCATACATGTCGCCCGAAGTCTTTTCCTCAATATGGTGTAAAATGTGAACTGTATTGCAGTTAGTATGTTCTTTTTATGTATTATGCACCACATTACCTCTTCTTGTACAAAGATACACTTTTTGTTAAAAATATGAAGCATGTATAGATATATGAGCAGGCACATAATGCACATCTCAACAGCCTAACAGATCAAAGTGGAGTTCTCACCCTACTGTTTCACAGAGCCTGCTTTTGTGGAAGAATATGTCCACAGGACAACTATTGGCAATGTTTCCAGAGAAAAGTAAAAATGTCATTGGAAATCTGATGGTATTTTAACTTTGCCGCACCGCCGTTTCTTTGCGCAGTTTTTGGTTGGATTTCTGATTCCCAGTGGCCCAGTGTATACGAGCTGCACGGGAATCGGACCATATCCCAACAGATGGTCGGCGGCTTCAGAAGAAAACCTGTGCTGTGTAGTCTATAGCACGGATTTTCTATTGAAAATCCACTGGGTACAGTTGGATTTTTTGCGGATTCAAAATCCTGAACCCGCAGAAAATCCGACAAGAGTCCAGTGCTGTGTAGGCATAGCCTTAGTCATGTACTCTACAAATCTGGCCATTATGGAAGAGTGGCAAGAAGAAAGCCAGTTTGCAAAGCAAGCCATAAGGAGTCCTGTTTGCAGTTTAGAAAAAGCTATGTAGGGGACACAGCAAGTATGTGGAAGGGGCTCTGGCCAGATGAGACCTAAATGCCAAATGCTATGTGTGGAGGAAAACCAACCCTGAAAATGACAATCTCCCCGTAAAAATACATCGAGGGGGGAGGCTTTGCTTTAGCAGGGACTGGGAAGCTGCTCAGAGTTGATGGGTAGATGGATGGTTTATGAAGAACAGTTCAAGGGGTATTAACACTTTTGCAACTTACTGTACAAGCTATTATGAAGACCAGGTTTAAACTGCTATTGCTCTATGGTTCTTCCTCTACATCTGTCTCGCTCTCTTGAGCAGGGCTCTCTTATCCATTCAGCACACTAGGCAGTTGCCCAGGGGCCCCATAGGCATAGTGGCCCTGTTTTGTCAGTGGTATGTCTCAGGAATCCTCAGGATGCCATTGCCCTCTGCCCCACCAGTTAGCCTTTTAGGTGGCAGGCTGCTCTAGGCTGTGAGAGGTAAATTTGATTTTAGTTTTTTCTGTTACAGTTAAAGGACCTATTATTAAGGTTGGAGGCACGACCTACATATGTAGTAGATTTTAGCTTGATCGCCATAGCATTACATTCTGTGTTCTCTGCTCTTACATTGAGATAACATTCTATGTACGTGTGCCCCAGAGTAAATTTGGCTAACGCTACATCAGATTAATACATTAAATTTCCAGACTGTATAAAGCAATAAGCAAATCCAGCCATTTCTATGTGAAGCTGTTTTACCCTATGTATCCAAATAATGAGCCAAGGGCGAATCACATTGATGAAAGTCACTCATCAGTACCTTGTAGATTATCCTCCACCTAGAACGAGCCACGATTTCCTATCTACTTTAATATATCTATTTTACATTTTAAATAATATAATATGTAAATGAAGGAAATTCATGTAATTTTACTGCTTGTTTCTCGTCAATCTCGCTGAGATGTTTAGTACTTATGTCTAATGACTCATTCATCATCCTCCAAGATGCTCCTTAGTGATCTGCATGATATTAGAAGGAAACTCGCTTCTATTATAACATCTCCCACTGCTCTATACTCTTATTATTGTACAATTTTTCTTTTAGGATCTAGCTGTACTTTTCATTGCTTTTATGAGTGTGTGAGGAGTTCAGTCATTTTCACCGTGATACTTTTATATGATGTCGCCTTGAGTGATTTTGTAAAACTTCTTTTATATCTGCCTTAGCCACCTGTAAATGCCTTTTACTGTGTAGTAGAAAAGTCTAGGACAACAGCTCAGCCCCAGAGTGGTAGACAACACAAACTGAGCAATGTTGCCGAGTGCTGAAACGCGTGAGATGTAAAAGCAACATATCCTCTTGTATCACTCAGAAAGAACTGTGCAGCAGGAGCTCCATGACATGAGTTTCCATAGGAAGGATAATGTATCTCATTAGGGCAGGGCCGTCTCTTCCATTGAGCCAGGTAGGCCAGTGCCCGGGGGCCCCCAAGCCCAGGGGGACCCCTGGGGGCCCGGGCGACTGCCTGCTCAGCCCAATGGATTCACTCACCGCAGGTCGGCGTCAGCCCCTTCTTACGCGCTGCCTGCTCCTGTGCTTTAGGCCATGTTCACACGGCTTAAAATGGGCCGTATTTCGGTCCGTAATTACGCGCCGAAGTGCGCCAATTACGGGCCGAAAACGGCCCATTCATTACGGTAATTCACAGTTCTCATAGAGAACTATGGATTCACGTCTCCACTCCCCGCCTGGTGAAGCCGCCGGGCGGGGAGATATTTGACATGTCACTTTCTAGCAGCGTATACGTGCCGCTAGCAATGATTGTCTATGGGCCGGCGTAGTGCCGGCCCCCCGCTCACTCCCCCGCTCCCGCCCCTCCCCCGTCCACACGGCGTATTGGCGGGGCGTAATGACGCCCTGCAAATACACCGTGTGAACATCTCTGAGCAGGTCGGGGCGGCGCCACCTTTCTTCACTACGGCGCCGCCCTGCCTGCTCTTTGAACAGTAAAGCGCAGGCGCGGCAATTGAGCATGGGCCCCGCTATGCCGCGCCTGCACTTTACTATTCACAGCCCAGGCAGGGCGGCGCCGTAGTGAAGATAGGTGCGCCGCCCCGGCCTGCTCTGTGAACTCTAAAGCGCAGGCGCGGCATCAATCTGCCACAGGTACTCCCAGCGGCCGGCGGGCAGTCCCCCTCCATCCCCCAGCCGGCCGCTGGGAGATGTAGTTTTGGTGCGGCAGCGCAGCCGCATAGTGTCCCAGCCCCTTAAGGAAACATTTTTAAAAAAAAGGTTCCGCCTCTGCCCTCTTCAGAACAGCCGGACACCACACAGCAGCAGCAGACGGGCACCAGGCCAGCCACACGAGGTATGTCCCGATTTGGGGGGACAGTGACTTAATGTCACTGTCCCCCACCTATATGACCATGTCATTGTCTTGTCCCCCTCTCGTTTGGCCATGTCATAGTGACATGGCCATATGGGTGGGGGACAGTGACATTGCCCAAATTACAGTACACCTTACTGCTTTGTATTTGTTGTCAGCCATCCATCCTGACCAGTGTCACTGTCCCCCAGAGTCTCTCTTATCATATAGTAATGGCCGGGCCCCATAGCAGTTACTACATGATAAGAGAGACTCTGGGGGACAGTGGCACAGGTCAGGATGGCTGGCTGACCACAAGCAAAAGTTACATGACTTAGTGTGTGCCCATCCGTGCCTCCAGGCCAGTCCAAACAGAGCTCCTAAATCAATTTAAATTGGGGAGTCAGGCCTGGGGGGACAGGATGGCTGGCCCCAGATGGAGGGGTATATGGGTCCCTGGGCACCTCCTGCCCTAGTCCAGACAGCAGCTTCTAATCATTATAAAGCTGCGTAGTCAGGCCTGGGGGCACAGGATGGCTGGCCACATGATGGAGGGGCTATATGGGTCATTGACAGCCATCCTGTGTCCCCAGGCCAGACGACGCAGCAATATATGTAACTTAGGAGCTGCTGTGTAGTCTGGTTGGGGGGCCCAGTGCACAGCTCTGCCCAGGGGCCCATAATGCTGTTAAGACGGCCCTGCATTAATGAGAAGCACCATGTGGGTGTGTGGGGATTTAAAATCGTCCTTTTTACTTCACTGTGCATTTGCATCTAACAAAGGCTTATGGGAAGGGAGCTGAATTCCTGAGAACTCTCCATTAGATTTAGCAATCCTCAATTCCCTTATGACTCACTGAGTCTTGGATAGAGAAAAGGATTGTAGCCAAGCCAGCTTTGTTCATCTGCATACAGCTGTTTCAGGCCCTTGCTCCTCATCAGTGCAGAGGAGACCTTATTGACTGTCCGGATGCGAAGTGATGTGTGGCTCAGGAAGGATAATGTATCTCATTGGGGAGAGGCACCATGTCGGTGTGAGAATTTAAAAATCGCCTTTTGCACCTCACTGGGCATTTGCATGTCGAGAGAGGCAATTTATTAGGGTTTCCATGGTCAAGCAGCACGTACCAGACGCTGACCAGGTTATACCTTCATCACCCATATCACTATATACAAGAAGATATATAAATGATCTCAGCTGTAAATTCATATTTACATAACAAAGATGTATACAAGAAATATACCTTGTACCAGCTGTACATATATAGTAATATATAACCAGAAGAATCACTAATACAGGTGAAGAAGGATAAATTATACACCAGTTTATACATATTATATTTAATACAGAAGAACACCTAGCTTATATCAGCATGCCCCAATATCACGTATATACAGGAGACTCCCGCAGGTGATACAGCATGCTCCATATCACTTTAATAACAGGAGATCTCCCCAGGTTTATACCAGCATGCTCCATATCACATATACAGGAATCCCCAGTTATACCAGCATGCCCATATCACTATATACAAAGGGAGATCTCCAGGTTATAACAGCATGCTCCATATCACTATAAATAGGAGATATCCGCGGGCAAAAATTTGCATGGACATCACGCCCATCATAGACGGTAATGCCACGGCCCCTTCAACAAGCCACACCTACTCCATCTAACTGCATAACGGATTTGGAAGAAAGTCAGTAGGATGCCCTTTAGCAAGGAAGTAGCCCACCCAAAACCAGTAGTCCCTTACGAGGCAGGTAGATGCCCCCTTGTACCAAATAGATGCCCTCTCTGTACCAGGTAGAGCCAAATTTGTAGCCAGGTAGATGCCCCCCATTGTTTTCCCCAGGTATGCCCCCATTGGTTTGCCAGTAGATGCCCCCATTGTTTGCCAGGTATGTTCCCCCCTCTGTTGCCAGGTAGATGCCTCCATTGCTTCCAGGTATGCCACCCTCTGTTGACAGGTAGATGGCCCCATTTTTTGCCAGGTAGTGCCCCCCCTCAGTAGTCCCCCCCCCCCCATGTAGTGCCCCCGAGCGTTAGCCAGTATGCCCTCCATTGTTAGTCCAGTAGTGCCTCCAGTGTTGCCCAGGTAGACCCCCCATTGACGCTCAGGTATGCCCCGGACCATTGTAGCCAGTATGTACCCCCAGTTGTACCACCAGGTATACCCCCTTTAGTAAGCGCAGTTATTACCAACCCCAAGATTAGTAGCCAGCAGTGCCCTCCATTGTAGCCAGAGGGTAGTGCCCCCATTGTAGCCAGGTAGTGCCCCCATTGTTAGCCAGTAAGTGCCCTCTCTGTTGCCAGGTAGTGCCCCCCGCTGTTGCCAAGGTATTGCCCCCATTGTAGCCAAGTAGAAAACCCCCCATTGTAGCCAGGTAACCCCCCATTGTAGCCAGATATTGCCCCGCCTACAACTAATAAAAAAATAAAATAATTAAAATCCTCTTACCACACGCCGGCTCCTGCATAGCGCCACTCCAGCCGAATCTCCTCACGTCACAGGGAAGTGAGTGCAGCCGCGCTTTCACTACCCCTGAGACGCTGACATGTGTGTACGGCGCCATGCGGTGCCTGTAACACTACAGGGGAAGTAGGCAGGAGGTAGCGATCCCACCTGCCTCCTCCCAGCTCAGCGAGTCCGGGCGGGTGAAGCGGGGCCAGCGCCCGATTCACCCGCCTGTGGGAACGTGACGGGCTGCGCCAGGAGTAGCGCACCAGCGCTACTCCGGCGCCGCGGTCCATTTAAAGGACCCCCGCCGCCGACTGGCCGGGAGGACTCCAGAACATCCCCCGGGAGGGGCGGGGGGGGAACCCTCAAATAAGCGGGCGACCCCCCCACAAAAACGGGAGAGTTGGCATGTTATCTATATAAGGAATCCCCAGGTTATACCAGCATGCTCCATATCAACTATATACAGGAGATCCCCAGGTTAAACCAGCATGCACCATACACTATTATACAGGAGATCCCAAGGTTATTACCAGCAGCACCATATCACTATATACAGGATGATCCCAGTTATACAGCATGCTCCATATCACTATATACAGGACATCCCCATGTTATAACCAGCATGCCCCATAATCACTATACTCCAGGAGATCCCCAGTTATACCAGCATGCTCCATATCACTATATACATGAGATCCCCAGTTATACCACATGCCCCATATCACTTATATACAGAGATCCCAAGGTATAATACCAACATGCTCCAAATCACTATATATACAGGAGATTCCCCAGTGTATACCAGCAAGCTCCATAATCACTATATACAGGATATGCCCTGGTTATACCAGCAACACATATCACTATATACAGGAGATCCCCCAGTTATAACCAGCATGCTCCATATCTCTATAAACAGGAGATCCCCAGGTTATACCAGCCATGCCCCATATCACAATATACAGGATATTCCCCAAAGGTTATACCAGCATGCACCATATCATATATACAAGAGATCCCCAGGTTATACAGCATGCTCCATATCAACAAATAACAGGAGAGCCCAGGTTTATCCAGCAATGCGCCAAATCACTATATACAGGAGATCCCCAGGTTATACCAGCATCTCCATATCACATATACAGGATAATGCCCTGGTTAACCAGGCATGCTCCATATCACCTATATACAGTAGATGCCCAGAGTAATACCAATCAACGCTCCATATCACTATATAACAAGGAGATCCCCAGGTTAACCAGCATGCCCCATATCACTCATATACAGGAGATTACACCCAGGTATAACACAGCATGCTCCCATATCACTATATACAGGGATCCCCAGGTTATATAGCATGCTCCATATCACAATATACATGAAGATCCCCAGGTTATACCAGCATGCTCCCGATCACTAAAAAACAGGAGATCCCCAGGTTATACCAGCATGCTCTCGTATCACTTATATACAGGATGATCCCCCCCCCAGTTATACCCAGCATGCTCTGTATTCACTATATAACAGGAGATCCCCGGTTATACCAGATGCTCGTATCTCTATATACAGAGATCCCCAGGTCATACCAGCATGCTCCATAATCACTATATACAGAGATCTACAGGTTAAACCCATGCCCTCATATCACTATAAAACAGGAGATCCCCAGGTTATACCAGATCTCCATATCACTCTATCCAGGAAGTGAGCTACTCCACACACGTGTGGGGGAGGAGCACGTGTTTAGCAGGAGTTGCTGCTGCTGGCAGCGTCTGGGAGCTCTCTCCCTGTTTGCTGGGGGGAGAGCTGCCCCAATGAGGAAGAGCGGGTTTTCCAAGCCCCCCCAAGCCACTGGGGGGGTCGTGATACGCATGTGCTGGCCCGGAGGAGAGTTGGGTGTCCATCAGTTGACGGCGGGGAGTTCCGGGTCATACCACTCCCTCGGCAGGTCCCCTGCTTTCCCTGCAGAATAAGGGTGCCGTGCAACACTGAAGGATGCGGACCAGATGCCCGAAAGGGCAGTGAAGCACATAAGAGGGATGAGTCTGCAGAGGATCGTGGCCTGAGATTTGTGCCCAGCAGCGGACCAGTGAAGGTGACCGGCAGTAGAAGTGGTCGCAGTGAGGAGGTGAGAGGGATTTATGCTAGCGGGTCCCAATCTCTCCCCACGGACCGGGCTGCCTACATGGATCCCAGCTGTGGAAGAAGGCTGAAGTAAATGGAGGAGAAACCTGAGGGTATCGATTTCCCAGGCCCGGCAAATCCAGCTTACAAACGAGTGCCCAACAGCAGAGAGGAGAAAATGGCCGACAGCAAAGTCCCGGAGGAATGGGGAGCCTAAGCCAGCGGGTCCCTGTCCTCCCTCCCACGGCCCCCCGAGAGTTCAGCAAACTTACCTGTGAGGAGAAGAATCATTCCGTCGCAGCAGAAATCTCAGCCAATCATGAGCCCATGCTACAGCATGATCATCTGCTTCATAGCACCCAATGGTAACATTGTAAAAGTGAACTTGGTGCTAGTGTGTCTCTTCCACTATAGGGAGCCACTAACATTGTTAAAGATAATGTAGGTGCAATGCGCCCGACCAGTAGAAGGGAGCTCCAACATTCTAAATGGAGAAAATGTGGTGCTGAAATGTATTAAATTAAGTATTCTGGAAAAAAAACAAAAATATGCGAGAGAAAAACCATGGAGAGGGAATAAGTAGCGTAGTCGCCCCTAGCCCAGAAATCATATCTAGCATCAGCCCAGGGATTAAGTCCAGCCGAAACATCAGCCCCAAATGTTTATTGCCCCTATACAGAATAATAAAAAATTTTGGCCAAACTGAGGGATCGGTAGAAGGGGATCTGCACTAACCCCACTAAAAAATTGGGCCCGTTATGGCGGCAACCGAGAACCCTTTGGTGTTTGGTTCACCTTCATAGCCCTTTTCCATAAAAGAATTTGAGGAAAGTGTGGAGAGAAATAGTACAAAATTACAACGGAAAATTGATATGTTTAAAATTAAAATTGAAAAGCACCCCTGCTCAGGTAATAGGAAATGTGTTAAAAAAAGACATAAATTGCATACAGGAGGAAATAGAAAAAACTAATAAGAAAGAAAGCCTAGATACTGGAAAATAGTGGCCCCTCTCAAGGAGAAAACTTAACCAACGACATTAGATTTAGAGAAATGCAGATTGTAAACAAAAATGGGAGGAAGGAGAAGAAGAAAAGTGGAGGAGGATGGAAGTGGAAAGAAGAGTTGTATAGTGACGCGGAGAGAGGGAGGGAAGAAGGATACAGGGCCCCTCCGCAGCAAATGGGGTTCAGGAAAGCACCCCAAGAACTATCTCAGGGAACAGTGGGATCCCCCCAAACCAATAAGCAGCAAGGAATGGTGGAGTAAGTGGTCAGGGAGATGGGTTGATGAGGAAGTAAGTTGAAGAAGATGACCCCGGGTGGGATGTTAATGAACAAGATTGTCCAGGTTTGGAATCCCCAGTCTGCCTTCAGGTCCTTTTGCATGCGGGACGACTGTCCCCAAAGAAAAGGGAAAGGGGCAAGAAAAGAGGGACCAAGAGGTTGCTGGTGGAGGCTACCTCCGGTTGGTGTTTGGGCCCATCCTGGGGGGAGTTTTCCGGGTCGCTCCAGCAGGGTCCTAGTGCAGGAGGTTCTGGATTAGCAAATGGGGCAAGCTGGGGTCCCGTGTGTAAAATAAGTCATGAAGACACCTAGGAGAATATCCAAGATTCAATACAGGCCCAAACCCCGTCCCCTCACCAAATGGAAAACAGCAAACAAATCCATAAGTAATTAGGGCTGGTCCAGGTATGAATGCGAGACAGATGGGGGTGAGGGAGGAAAAGAAGGACGAAGAAACAAATGATGTAACAAATGTAGGATAGGAATGCGTGGGACGAATGTTGGGGAGGTACGGGGACGAATAGTTGGGAAGGAGTGGTGGCAAATGAAGTGGAGAGTGTTGGGGACAATTGTTGGGGAGTGAGGAGATGGAATGACAGTGGACGAATGGGGAGTGAATGTGGAAATGATCTAAAGATACACAGTGTAGGGGCAATGACAACCGTAAAAAAGCTGTAATTAATAAACGACTGGTACATAGCAAGTGGGGAGGGCGCCTGGCCTACCACCCCTCCGCCGCACAGGTCCCTCCACCTTAGTAACAGGCGGGGGGAAGGAGTTATGCCTACAGTGTGGGCCGGGGTGGAGGGAGGTTTCTAGGTTTCCGCCACCGGTAAACAGGGATCGAGAAAACCAGCGTCGCTTCTGGAGGCTCTAAAGAAATGGGGAGAGTCGGTCACTATAGAGGGGAGGGAGATCCCACTGCTTTTGGATGGAGAGGCATGGGCTCTCCGCCTCCCGAGAGCAAAGGGACATAGCAGGTGGAGCCAGCCCCCTCCTACAGCCAGGCATGGTGTAACCCAGAGGAATGTGGTTCCGTCTCAATGGGTCGCAGTGACGCTTAGTCCCCTAGGCCATGGTGGTGGGGCTCCTGTTTGGGATGGAGTTCAGTTCACTTGACATCTTTTGCCCTGATTCACCCTATTCTGGTGTCCCCGATATACGTATATTATATCTTCTACGCGGGCCGAGTGTCTAGAACTCTTTGGTCCCGTCACGAGTTAAGAAGTATTGTCCGCCCGAGTGGACCAGGATTTTGAGGCCCAAGCAATTTGTCGCCAAAATCATGTTAAGAAAGTGGACCGTTCTGAATCCAGTAAAAAGAGTCTCTACTTACGTTAGACATCGAGAAACCTGGCAAAGGTAGGTACGGAGATTGTCACAACAGATCCCAACTAAAAACCGGACAGCTTGCATCTGGTCAGGGGCCTGGACTTTTATGTTAAGCTCAAAGTCTCAGGTAACCACCGTCACCCATATCCCATCCTCCTCTTCTGGGAAGAGACCCGAATCCTGGTCTTCTTACCAGGGCAGCCGAAGCTCTGCACAGATGCGGCGACCCCCCAACACATTTATATTTCAGCAACTTGGTAAGGCTCCTGTGTGTGCAATGTGTGGGGAATAGCCATCAAGCCGCATCGTGTGGTAAGATCGCTGCACACTTGTGTGGTGACCTCGGTCACTCCCTCCGTCTCCTGCCCTCTTTCGTTCACCAACCTGATGTCCTCTAAGCGGGAGGAAAGGTAGAGCAAGGCCAAGGACATCGGAGGGAAGGCGGTGAAGGTAACAACGCTATTGGTGAAAAGGAGCAGAGGGGCCCAATGATGAAAAGAGAACAAAAATCGACAGCCCAGCTGAGGCTCATGGAGCCGCAGAAAGGAGAGGGAGGTGGGGCCCCACTGAACCCAAGCCCCGGGGGTTCCCAGATCTTTAACCCAGAAGCGGCCTCCGGCGCCGAACAATCTGAGGCCCGGAGGAGAGTGACGATGGAGGGAGAAGACAAGGAGGATAGAGAAAGAGGAGGGAGGCCGCTCTCTCCAGCAGCTTCTGATCTCTCAGAGAGTGTGGAAGTGAAATGGAGAAGCGGCCCTCACAACGGGGTTGCAAAAAAGGGGAAGGATAGAGAGGGAGAGGGCAGGTCTGCCTCAACTCACTGGAGTGGGACACTCCATCCCCTTAATAACCCTGAGTAAGCCAGTGCCGTGCAAAGGAAGGCAGGGTAAAACCCCCCCTCTGACCGAAACCTCCAATAGGTATCACATACTCGGAAACCTTTCCCCTTCTTCAGGGGAGGAGGAAGAAGAGGACGGGGTGCCAAAAAGGGCAGGAGAGCCTTCGGGGAGTGGCGCTGGTGGCAGATTCAAGAGCTCTACAAAATCCGGGAAAAGGGACGCTATTCAAGTTAGAGATAGAGGTGGGGGTGGTGGTAAAGAAGTGGGTGGTGGTGAGGGTGGAAAAAATGTAGATAAGGGTGAGGTAGGAATGGATGTCTCCATCAGTCTGAAGAGACTAAAACCCGTGGTATCTGATATTAAGTAACGGAGGCATCTGTATAAAGAAGGCTGAGTCAGCTCGATCATCAATGAAGGCGGCACCGACTCGTTGACCTGCCAGTATTCAATGTGGCCACGTAAAATCTAATGTGGCTAGATATACGGCGTTTGATTTTTCAGCCGTGTTGAAGCTATGTTTTCTTCTTGCACAGAGGACCAATAAACCCGGATCAGGTGGATATGGAGGAAGGCAAGAAGGGAATGCGAGCAGGGCCTTCTACTGGCTCTTGCAGCCCGAGGCCATATTCCGTAGTGGCGGTTCTTTTCACCGCCCCGCGGTTGAAGTGCAGACGGCGTGATCGACTCGAAATGGGGAGGTGTCTGATTCATATAGATTTTCACCGTGAAGGGACAGGAGCTCAGGCTCATAAACATCTATGCCCCCCAGATCGCGTGGGAGAGGAATGTCTCTTTACGAGGATTAAGCCTTTCCTTTTTACGAGCAGGCAAGTCATCTTTGGCGGAGATTTCAACACTGTCACGGAATCTCAGATAGGGGAAGTGCCAGAGGTTGGCTCATGGAATGGCTCGTACTTAGGTAGAATAGTTAGTGAGACTCCCTGGTGGGAGTGTCCACATCAGTCACACCCCAGGCCACATAGGGTATCACCTATCATGAGGTAGTGATTTAGGTCTAGAATAGTATTAGGTTTTATTTAAAAGGAGGACTCCGTCTTCATCACCGTTAACGTTGACAGAGGTTAGTTTTCTCCTACACTGTATGATGATTTTGTTTTCTTTAACTTTGCAGAGCACCCTATTATGGGAAGGTTATTGGAAGCTAAATTTCGTCACTCCTGGAAAGAAGGAGATTAGAACAATCTTTTGAGGATTTCCTGCAGAGTCAGATTCCTTTACTGGGGCTTTTTATGCAGTAGTAAGTTTTAAGTGGTGGGTAAAATATTTAAGAAAAAGGGCAGCGGGGTTCATCCCCGCCAGACCTCTAACCTTCAAAGCTTAAACAGGTACCTTGAGCCTTTATCATACCTGAGATAAAACCGATACATTTATTGTCCCTCTACTGAGTGACCGTGATGAGGTCTGCCAGAGTTAAAGCCTTGCTCAAGGGATGTCAGATACAGGCATTCTTCCTTATTTTTGAAAGGGATTTTGCCAAGGTAACCGCTCCTCCCGACCCTTACAAGAAACTGGCAGGATGTCGGTTAGTAGCAAAATAGTTACGGCCTAAAAGGATAGTACAGGATCTCCTGAAGGAAGGTCCAGTGTTCCAGAGATCTATTTAGAAATCGTTAGGTCATTCTAACTCTATCTTTTGGTCAATAGCGAGTTAAATCGAGACAAATGTTTCGTCTTTGCTGGCTGAAAGTATTCCCAAGCCAGGAGTAAGCCTCTCTTTTGAGGATTTGACAGCATGATCAGAGAGGAGGAGAGTAGAGGTGGCTATGACACGTCTTAGTCCCTCCAAGAAGACCCCCGGTCCCGTATGGCTTAAACATCTGAGCTATTAACAAGACCCTTTAAGGACATCTTGTTTCCCCTCTTGACCGAGTTCATAAATGATGCTTATCCATTCCGTTACTCTGCCAGGTTCTATTGAGACTGTCCAGCTCTAATCATACTGTGCAAAGGGTAAGGATCCGTCCCGCATTGTGAGAACGCGTCCCAATAGCCGCTACTCAAGTGTGGACAGAAAGATCCAGCAAAAATGCTTTTAATAGGCTGAGTAAGTACGAGAGATGGCGAGTCAAGCTTTCTTTCTCTCCTCCCAACATTGTTCCGTCCGTCGTAGCACCATTAGTGACAGTCCCTTGGTGTCAGGGAGAGGCTGTGACCGGGCGATGTCAGAGGCCATTGGAAGGGGGTTTCACACGCTGTCCCTAGGATCAGGCAAAAGCTTTTGATCGAGTCAACCATCGAGTATAGCTGGTCCACTCTCCTGAGATAAGGTCTGCCGTGGGGTTTTGTAAATTGCTAAAAACACTGTATAAAGGGGCTGAGAGCCCTTTCCACTTGGGTGATCGGTTGGATGGGTCCCGACCTTTCGAGGTGGGGTCCGGACTGTACGTCAGGGCTGTCCTCTGAGCCCTTGCTATAACTCTTTTGCATTGACCCCATCCTTCAAAGGGCTAGATGGTGACCGTTTGGTGGGGTGAGATGGGCCTGCGGGCCTCGCGTCCTTCCCATGAGGGTTGTGGGCCTATCGGACGACTCACTCTGTTTGTTTCTTCTTCCTCGGAGGAGTGCAGATTGGGTGATGTGAGCGGAAGTTGAACGTTACTCAGAACATCTTGGGTTCCAAGATCAATTCGGGAAAAGTGTGAAAGTCTTTGGTTGGAACAGAAGACCAACTTTGACTTCGGACACCTTGCCCTGTGCCCCAGCGACAATTAAGATAACTGGGCATTGAATTCGGCCCCCAGGGGATTACCCGAGTAGAAAAACTGGGAGGACAGGCTAAACAAGGCCGCTCGGGAAAGTGGATCAGTGGGAAAGGGGTGGTCTTTAACCCATAGAGAGAGGGTGACTGATCAAAACTTTCCTGCTCCCGTTATTCAACTATTTGGGGCAGTGTGTGCTTTTGCAAGGGTTTTTTCTTGGCACAGATCTATAGTCTTTTTTTTCCAAATGTTATGGGGAAACCAGACTTTAACCTGATCAAAAAAAGGGAGGTGACCTACCTTACGATGAACTATGTGGGGTATATGTATGGGTTAACCCCGTGGTATTTCTTACAAATACCTTTATTAAGATCAACATAGCCCCCCTTTGGGATGAGGGCTCTCCTCTGTGGGTAGCCTCCTGCCGTGAGTAGGTTTCCAGTTCTCACTTCCAGGAATGGGAGTCAGTAGTCCCGTGTGAGGAGCTTCTGCACGTCAGGACAATACATCCCGGCTTACGTTGCACTGACCCTGAAGTAGTATACCATCGCCGATGGGTCTGGGGAATGACGGAGATAAGACTCTGGCCAGGAAATCCCTGGATGAAGGGGTTTTTCTACCACATTTCCAGACTCCGTTGAGTCCTCAAAGATTGCCTCTAGGTCAATTCTGAGGGTAGGGTTACATTTATTAATTCAGCAAAGACCCCGCAGAAAATTTGGGATACGACCTGGCCCGCTGCTTCTCATGGTAAGCACATGGAGGACAATGTGAAGTTTTTGAACTCCGAGACAGTAATTGCCCCTCGGGAGGATGTGGTGGCAAGTGCTGGAAAGCAATGGAACACATCCTCCTCCATTGCCCCTACAAGAGAGGTGTACAAAAGGGTGGGTGCTTCCATATTGTTTGGCCAGGATTTGTCACGAGGCCTCTCCTATTCGGAGTGTGGTTAAATGGAACATTCAAACACCCTGGTGGTAAGACCCGTGCACTTATTCATAGTTAGTTCAGCTGGTCAGGTACACACTTGTTGCCACGTGCTTACTGTCGACAGCGAACGAGAGAAAAAAATCTCCCTAGGAAACGGTGGGTTTAGGCACATGTTGATATCCTGGTGAAGGTACGGTTCTGTGGAGTTTGATGAGGGTTGGGAGTCAGAGGGCCAACGACCCTTTGGAGGGGGTGGTCCTTCAGGTTTCCCTGAATCTTCGGCCTCTATTATCCCAAGGTGGGCTAATGCTTACACTTAGATTTTGTTTTGTTTCATAAGTTGACGTGAACAGACTTACAGAGACCGAACCGGACCTACAGAGGGGATGGTAGGAAGTAAGGATTTATATAGGAAGTATATACACATGGATATAAGTTATGTATTAGGATGTATAGTATATAAACAAAACAAAAAACCAAGGGGGTATTTAAGATAGTGTTGGGTGGATGGTTTTAAAAGGGGGGGGGGAGAATGAGTCCTGGCCCCATTAGAGGGACTGGACAAAGATATATGGACCTATGGAACCAGAACTCATGAAATGACTGTGGCACTTTGGGTGACTGGATTGGAAAAAATTTAGTCATGAGATAAGGCAGTGTGTGTATAATATTTTATATGTATATAATAAAAAAAAAAAGCAGGGGTTTCCAGATAGGTTGGGTGGTTGTTTATAAGGGGTAGGGGAGGATAAAAGAAAAAGAAAGAAAAAAAAAAATAGATTCCTGGTCCCAATAAAAGTATAAAACACCTATGGTATCATAACTCGTGGATTAGAACTATGGGTATTGGGAAAAAAATATCAGATAGGAAGTAAGATATGAATTGTAAATAATGTAGTAGATTGATATAGTGTATGATATTGTATATAGTATCTAGTTTATGGTGGGCCAGTGGGAAGTGTATATCTTTGTAAATAAAAATGGATGAAAGATAAGTATGAAAGTGGACTGAACCAGCTCAGGGTCAGAATTAAGTTTTGTTACATTTAGAATGTAAATATTTTGTTGTAAAGTATATGTTGTGTAGGGTTTCACCTTTGAATTCAATATAAGTAGTATCCAACTTATATACAGAGATCCCCAGGTTATACCAGCATGTTCCATATCACTATATACAGGAGATATATAACTTATACCAGAATAGTAACAGGTTATACTGTTTGGGCCATTTTTCTACAAGTATGTAAGTGGAAAAGCAGTAGATGCCATCATGACAAGCTAAGGGGTAACAGGTACATGAGATGGTATCAATGGGCTTATAGTGCTGATTTTTACTGATATGGACACTGCTACCTTGTATATTTTTACATTTGTAGTTTATTTGTCCTTATTTCTACCATTCACCTCTTTTGCAGGGCTGTTGCGTCTCTATGGCAACCCTGTATAGCAGTCTACACAACAAGGTATATATTTGTATTTTTATTTCTGTTCTTTGCTTGCTTTTTGGCATACAAAGTTAGCAAGTTTAGCTTGGCTGCAATATCATGGTATGTTATGTCAAGTTAAAGGGGTATTCTTATTTCATTGATTAGCTTTAAATATGTAAGCAAAGGTAAATAAAGATTATTACCAAATATATTCCTTTTCTGATTTTGCTTCCCTTCAGAGCTAGAGCAGAACCTATCTCCTGCTTGTGTACACAAGTTTCCCTAGGTTACCAACCACCTCTCTTTGCTTTAGAGCCCTGTTTGACCATGGTGACTCACTCTCTGCTGTGTCTTATCAGCGTCATGTGAGCTTGTTTATGATACGTACTGACTGACTATAATCCTTTAGAGCTTTGGAGCCTTGTGCACTTTTGTTTAGAAACTTCCATCACAGGAAGGATCAGTTTGGAATAGCAGAGCTGAAATGTCAATCACTGCTTTAGAACCACAAACAGCCTAACCAGGAGCTTGGAGCCTGCAGCTGGTTGTGACTGTGAGACAACCTGGTGAGAACACCCTTTTATTTTGCTGCATCTTTCTAATTGCTAAAGTATATAGTAAGGGCGACATCTATGAATTGGCATGCACTATTTTTTGGTGCATATTACACCAAAAAACTGTTAGCACACTGTTCTATAGATGGCACATTTTAATGCCCCTAGAATGGGCACAGGTTTGATGCGAAACTGCCATACAAAGTTTGGCGCATTACACTCCATGTGGCAAAATGTTTGGCGCATAACACTCTCATTCATACTGTCTGTAACGGTCCTAGGTTGTGGATCCACTGGGCCACCACAAGCGATGGCGGAAGCCACACCAGGGAGCGGAGTCTAAGTGGGTCCCAGTTCTCAACAGAGCCCGCCGCAAAAGGGGATGGACTTGCTGCAGTGGGATTCCACCAGGTCGCTACCCCTGATGTAACTTGCTTGCGGTGGTAGCCAAGGTATAACGCAGTACCGAATCGGCAGGCAAACTCGTAGTCAGGGACGGGCGGAAGGTCAGAGCAGGCAGCGAAGGTTCGTGGTCGGAGAACGTAAGCCGGAAGGACTGGTATACAGGATAGGCAACCGGAACGTAGAAAGGGCTTCCTCGCATAGGTAGGCGCACTATGGAATCGGCGAGGGCCAGGAAGAGGTGGAGCATTAATATAGGGTCAGCAGCAGGTGTTTTCAATTATCGGTGCGCTGGCCCTTTAAATTTGACAGAGCCGGCGCGCGCGCGCCCTAAGGAGTGGGGATGCGCAGCCGGGCCGGGAACAGCAGCAGGAACGCAGTCAGGTGAGGAAGGGCGCAGACTGCGGCACAGGGGTATGAGTGCGCCCGCAGCCTGGATCACGGGCTGCGGCGCTACTCGTAACACTGTCGTATTATGCACCCATCTATATCTATGTAGAACTGGTGTGTTGGCACCAAATTAAAAGAATGGTGCATGCAAATTCATAGATGTTGCCCCAAATATCTACATATAATGTTTTGCCCATTAGACTTGTACCTGACACCAATTTGCGGTGGGAAAGTGTTGTACATCATCCTTCTGAAATGAATGACTTACTTTATTTACAATTGCAATCAACATTTATCAGCCCCCATTGCAAAGTAGGTTTATTTCCAAAATGTACAAACTTTCAGCTGTGTGAAAATAAAAAATCACAAAAAGAACAATTTAAAAGACTCAGCCCAGCTAATATAAAAAGTGATTTCTCTAAATGCAACACAAAATGCCAATGACTGCTATTATTCAGCTCCTTCGTGACAAGTGCTTAGTAGAGCACCTTCTGCTGTAATGACCTTCTACAAACATGATGCATAGCCAGGCAGCAGCTTCTGGTAGCTATCCTAAAGAATCTTAGCCCATTCCTCAGGGGCATCCAGTTCACTAATATTTGTGGTTTTGTGTGAAGCAATTACCTTCTTCAAATCCTACCAAAGATTTATTATGAGGAACTCACTAAAATGTTTTAAAAAAAGTCCTGGGTGCATCTTTGGAGCATTCCTGCTCCCCTTCCATCCATCCTCAACTCTGCTGCCCATGTTATTCAGCTCTCTCCTCGCTACTCCTCTCCCCTCTGCCAATCCCTGCACTGGCTTCCCATTACCCAGCTTATTAATTTCAAGTTACTAACCATGACCTACAAGGCTCTCCATAAACTCTCCCCTCCATACATCTCTGCCTTAATCTCTAGATACTTCCCCTCATGCAATCTCCCTCCTCACAGGACCTTCTTCTCTGCTCTTCTCTCATCAGCTCCTCACACAACCGTCTCCAAGATTTCTCCGTGCCTCCCCCACACTCTGGAACTCACTGCCCCAACACATCAGACTCTCCCCCACTTTCTCCAGCTTCAAAAGCAACCTGAAAACCCATCTCTTCAGGATAGCCTATAACCTACAATAACTCCGCTGTCACTACACCCTCCACAAACATGTCTGCCCCTCACCTTCTGTCTCTTTCCCCCTTCCTTGTAGATTGTAAGCCCTCGCGGGTAGGGTCCTCTCTCCCTCTGTACCTGTTGTTAGTCACAGATTGTCACTATTGTACTTGTTTGGCTTATGTTATATATGTAACCCCCTGAATATACAGCTCACTGGAATCAATGGCGCTCTAAAATAAATAATGGTAATAGTATTACATGTTCTATTGACTAGATTTCAGGAGAAGGTTCATTGTTCCAGGGGTTTATTTATTCTGGCTGCAAGATTTGGAGATAGGAAGGATCTTGTTTCTCAAAGCTGAGGACAATTGTAGATGCGCTCATGTGTCTCCACACTGCGCTGTGTGAAATTTCTGCCTCCCACCCAACGGCTTCACTGCATGACTGCCTTAGGGCACGCTCTGGCCCTTTAAATCAACAACGGTGCGCTCCCAGCCTATGGCAAGTTGCGCTATCCTACTTAAAGGACAACTCCCCCTCTGATCGCTGCCAGTTTGTTAGTTTTCTTCCTAGCATTTGGGTTACAATCTTATGTGTATATTCCCAGCATCTGACATTGGCTTGTTTTCGACCACCCCATTTTTTCTGCTGCTAGTCCTAAACTTTTGACCATGACCTGATGCTTAAAAAAACTCCACCTCCCCTCACCCTCTATTAGGGACAAGGCTACAGGTGCTAAATACACAGTGAGAGTCAAGCTGATCAGAAACCTGGTGAAGAGACCCCTTTGACTAGTAATAGCCACAAAGCAAAATAGGGAGAAAAAAAGTCTTAAAACGTAACTTTTACTAGGAAATGTTTCAATGAAAAGTTCTGTGACCGCATCAGACCCTATTTATTCTGTCCTACAGAAACCTTTTTGGATTTCTATGGGGTGCACATCACTGAGCACCTTTGATTAAGGTAAGCCCCTCTACAGTCAACTCTGTGAGCTGCAATTTAGGATGCCCAATAGCATCACATCAGGTACCCTTTGTCTACTTGATTATTTTTGGTCTCCCATATAATTGGCTGCCTGTAGGACAGCGTCATAGTGTAATACATCTTGTTCACATGTGGTATATATACTTCTACTGTATTTATCACTTGTATATCCAAAGGTCGTATTGATCTATTTTGTCCCTTTTGTCTTATGGTACATGCTGTGTAGTCCCCGACGCCGCCGCTATCCGCCGCCGATCGTTAGGGTCCTAAGCCGCTACCAGTCGCTAAGCTATCGGCTTAGGGGCTTAGGACCTTGGCGACGGCAGCGGTGGCGGGACTAACTGTATGTGCGTCCGGCGGACGCACATACAGTTAATGCTTTGGCGGAGCAGAGAGCTCCGCGGAGTACTCTGTGGCGCAGGAGGATGCGCTTGTGCGCGCGAGTCACGGGCGGTGGCCGTCATCACGCTGCCCGCGCGCGGCCTGGTGACGTCACACTGCTGAAGAAAAGACCGGAGCAGCGACAGCAGCGGGGAGCGAGGTCAGGTAAGTGCTGTACAGGTTATTAATTAGCTCTATTCATGTTGGGGGCCTATTATCTACTGTCATATGTGCAGGGGGGGCCTATTATCTATTGTTATATGTGCAGGGAGGGGGGCTCATAACAATATTGTTATATGTGCAGGGAGGGAGGCTATTATCTACTGTCATATGTGCAGGGAGGGGGCTATTATCTACTGTTATATGTGCAGGGGGGGCCTATTATCTACTGTTATATGTGCAGGGAGGGGGGCTATTATCTATTGTTATATGTGCAGGGAGGGGGGCTATTATCTATTGTTATATGTGCAGGGAGGGGGGCTATTATCTATTGTTATATGTGCAGGGGGGGGCTATTATCTACTGTCATATGTGCAGGGAGAGGCTATTATCTATTGTTATAAGTGCAGAGAGGGGGGCTATTATCTACTGTTATATGTGCAGGGGGGGGGCTTATTATCTACTGTTATGTGTGCAGGGAGGGGGGCTATTATCTCTGTTATATGTGCAGGGAGGGGCTATTATCTACTGTTATATGTGCAGGGGGGCCTATTATCTACTGTTATATGTGCAGGGAGGGATGCTATTATCTACTGTTATTTGTGCAGGGAGGAACTATTATCTACTGTTATATGTGCAGGGAGGGATGCTATTATCTACTGTTATATGTGCAGGGAGGAGCTATAATCTACCTACATATGTGCTGTGAGGCCTATAACCTACCTATATATACACGTGCTGTGGGGCCTATAAGCTATCTATATACCTGCTGGGGGATCCATAACCTGCCAATATACCTGCTGGGGGATCCATAACCTGCCAATATACCTGCTGGGGGATCCATAACCTGTCCATATACCTGCTGGGGGACCTAAACCTGCCTATATACCTACAGGGGGATCCATAACCTGCCTATATACCTACAGGGGGATCCATAACCTGCCCATATACCTGCTGGGGGATCAATAACCTGCCTATATACCTGCTAGGGGACCCATAACCTGCCCATATACCTGCTGGGGGATCAATAACCTGCCTATATACCTGCTGGGGGACATATAAACTACACACCTACCTACTGGGAGATATATAAAGTATATAACCACCTACTAGAGGACGTATAACTTACTGGGGGACCCTTTTACCTTCACTGGGGGACACATAATTTACTGCGTGTGAAGTCGCTAACAGTCGTTAAGCCGGTTGTTAAGGCCTCAGCTCAAGTCAGTTGATAAGAGTTAGCAATCGACTCCGCGGACTCCAGTCGGTTGTTAAGCCAGTTGTTAAGGCCTCAAGTCGATTGTTAAGACCTTAGCAATCGACTCCGGGGACTACTGCTGTGCACCTCCTGTGTACAACCGTTTACCCTTTGGTCCTTGTATACCCCTTACCTTTCTGCTGATGAGATCTGTGTGCTTATTTTTGCTGGGGTAGATTGAAACATGTGGGGACGGGACCGTAGGGATTTCTAAGATACTCCTTTTAATAGAGTGAGGTTCCTGACAGATACGCCCTTATCGGGGCGACCACCTTGATGCTGTAAGATGAGGGCCGATATAGTTTCCTATTTTAGGACATCTGTTCCCATCTGTTTCAGATTACTGACACTATGTATTGTATTTATGTGGTGACAACTGAGACTTTGGAAAAACAGGAATAGTACTCCAGCGTCTTCAAAAAATGGCTCCTTTATTATAAATGTATTAAAACGCACATAACAGGCAGGAACAACAACGAGACAGAGACAGCTCAGGGCTGATGTGTTTCAGGTGCGACGCGCCCTTCATCATAGCCAGGCTACAAAACACGTCAGCCCTGTGCTGTGTCTGTCTCGTTGTTGTTCCAGACTGTCATGTGCGTTTTTATACATTTACAATAAAGTAGCAAAGGTTTGAAGACGCTGGAGTACTATTCCTTTTTTCCTATTCCAGTTGGAGTCACCACATCTCTGTGCGCTTCCAGAGTCCAGGTGAGCTGAAAATTCCTTTCTTTTTTTACCCACATTTATCACATTAAGCACTTTTTACTGAAACATTACCTAGTAAGAGTTAAGTTTTAAGACTTTTTTTCCCTTATTTTTGCTTTGTGATGGCTACAGTTTCTGTCTATCCTTCCAGATAACCACGTTGATGGCATCGACCTACGAGTTCCCTGCAGCAAAATTAAGATCTCTTGTACAAGAAGCTAAAGGGTGAAGATTCTGTTCCCTGGTTGTCTCAAATTAAGTGCCTGTGATGCCTTCCTTGCTAAAAAAATAAATAAATAAATCTAAGCATGTTTGCTTAGAATAAGCGCACCACTTCCCTGTACAAGCGCACTCACCCAGCTTGAAGAGAGATAGAACTGAAACATGCGCATGCTCTGGAGCAGCTCCAATATACTGCTGAAAACATTAGGGCGGGGACAGGATGCAAAGCGCATGCTCTAGTATATACGTACACCCGACCTGGGCCACCTGCAATGTCACTGAGAAGCTGCAATCCCAGCCTCTGCTCAGAGCACAAAGCAGTGGTTACATAGCAGAAGTATGGTAACCGGGGGAAAAGCCTTCGGGTAAAGACACTAAAATAGTGAGTGATATTTTTAATCACTTTCAATTACAAAAGTTATTATTTAATTAAAAGGAATTAAGAGACCAATTTACTAATAAACTAATCAGTCAAAGTTGGTTATCAGCATTCATAACTTGAACATAGTGCCCTATATCCTGTACTCAGTGCCCCATATCTTAAACATAGTGTCCCAATTCTTACACATAGCACCCCATATCTAGCACATAGTGCCCTACATCTTGCACATAGTGCCCCACATGTTACAAATAGCACCCCACATATTACATATAGTGCCGCACATCTTACACATAGCACCCAACATCTAGCACATAGTGCCCCACATCTTGCACATAGTGCCCTACATCTTACATATAGTGCCCCACATCTTGCACATAGTGCCCCACATCTTACACATAGCACCCCACATCTTAGATATAGCGCCCCACATCTTACACATAGCACCCCACATCTTGCACATAGCGTCCCAAATCTTACACATAGCGCCCCACATCTTGTACATAGTACCCTACATCTTGCATATAGTGCCCCACAACTTACACATAGCGCCCCACATCTTACATATAGCACCCCACATCGTGCACATAGCGCCCCACATCTTTCACATAGCGCCCCACATCTTACACATAGCGCCCCACATCTTGCACATAGCACCCCACATCTTACACATAGCACCCCACATTTTACATATAGCACCCCACATCTTGCACATAGCACCCCACATCTTGCACATAGCACCACACATCTTACATATAGCACCCCACATCTAGCACATAGAGCCCCACAACTTGCACATAGCAACCCACATCTTACACATAGCGCCCCACATTTGCACATAAGCGCCCCATCTTCACATAGCACCCACATCTTACACATAGCGCCCCACATCTTGCACATAGCGCCCCGCATCTTACACATAGCGCCCCACATCTTGCAAAAGCCCCCAAATCTTTAAAATAGCCCCCAAATCTTGACCGGCCCAAACC
>JAODAL010047485.1:0-29878 GCA_025379985.1 Phyllomedusa bahiana
TAAACTTTTTATTAAGTTAAAACCCCTGTACAATATTGTATGATCACTAGTACTGAAAAGGGATACTATATGAAGTGTAATACACCTGTACTGTATTTATATTTTGATAATCACTGATAGGGGTACAAAAGAAGTTAAACCTGACTTATCGAAAATCACATCGAGGTATACATATTAATGAATAACCTGTCTTTTATTATATTTAAAGACCACGACTTTTATACTATAGAAGTTAAAAACCCTTACTGTATTAATTGTATGACACTGGGAAAATGGAACTAATAAGGTTTTTAAAACCTTCGTATTATATTGAATGATCCTACTAGGTATGGTTAAACTAATGGTTAAATCACCGTACTGTATATATTTTAAAAACCCCGAAGTCTGGGTTAACTATGGTTTAAAAAAAGTTAATACACTTACTGTATTAATGGTAAACCTGACTGAGGAACTAAGAAGTGTAATAAACCTTCTTTTTCTTATGAACACTGTACGATGGTAAACTAAAGAATGTAAACACCGTACTTAATTAATTTAGAACACTGTCTGAGGTATCTTAGAAGTTAAACACCTGACTGTATTAATGTGTAAATGACACTTACTGATGATACCTTAAGTGTAATACACCTGTACTTATTAAAATTGATAACTGGACTGAGGGATACTATATGAATTTTTAAAACACCTGTACTTATTATATTTTAAACACGGGACTGAGGGATACATATGAAGTGTAATACACCTGTCTGTATTATATGTAGACACTTAATGGTATACTAAAAGAAGTTAATACACCTGTACGATTGTTTAATTGTATGACACTGGGACTGATGGTATACTATAGAATGTAATACACCCGTACGTATTTAAAAATTAGATCACTTACTGAAGGGATACTAATAATGAATACACCTTCGTATTTATATGTTATAAACACTGACTGATGGTATACTAATTTAAAATGAAACCCTGTACGTTTATTTATGATCACTGGGACTGAGATACTAATGAAATTTTAATACACCTTACTAAATTGAATCACTATACTGATGGTATTAAAAATTAAGAAGTGTAATACACCTGTACTTAATCTTAGACATATACTGATGGGTAACTAATAAGTGTAATACACCGTACTGATTAAAATTTTATATCACTAAACGATGGTATAAATATATGAAGTGTAATAACCCGGGGATTTTATGTGTATATCAAAGTACGATGGATACTTAGAAGTGAATACACCCGTACAATATTGTAGATCACTGTAAATGAAAGGGAAACTATATGAAGGGAAAAAAACCTTTCTGTTATTTTATATCACTTACTGAAGGTAAACTATATTAAGTGTAATACACCTGTCGTTTATAATTGTATGATCATGTACTGAGTATACTATAGAAATGTAATACAACTGTATATTGGGATGACACTATACGATTGATACTATATGAAGGTAATACACCGTACGTATTATATGGGTTTTTTTGATCAAAGGACGGATGGAAACTATATGAAGTTGTTTACACCTGTACTTAATTATTGTATGACACTAGTACTTATAAACATAGAAGGTAATACACCGACTGTATTAATTTGTATACACTGGGATGTTGGAACATATGAAGTGAAAAACACCCGTACTTTTTTTATTGTTAAATCACTGTACTGTGGATCTATATGAAGGAAAAACACCTTACTGTATTATAGGATACACTTCTGAGGATACAAAAGAAGTGTAATACACCTGTACTTATTATATGTGAGAACAACTGACTGATGGTATACTATAGAAAATTTTTAAACCCCTTACTTTAAAAACTTATGATACTATACTGGGTGGTATACATATGAAGGTAATACACCTTACTGTAAATGTATGACACTGTCGAGTATACATATGATTTTTAAAACACCTGTACTTATTAAAATGTTATGATCACTGTACTATTTTAACTATATGAAGTGAAAAACACCTTTACTGTATTAAAATTTTTATATCACTTTACTGAGGTAACAATGAAAATTAATACACCGACTTATCTGTATATCACAGTAGGGTGGAAAACTATATGAAGTTTAATACACCCGTATGTTTATATTTTAGAAATGACTGTGGTAACTAAAAAGTGTAATACACCTGTACTGTATTATATTGTATGATCCTGTACTGAAAAGGATACTATATAAGTTAAAAAAAAACCCCTTTCTTATTTGAAAATACTGTACGATGGTAACTATATTAAGGTAATACACCTTACGTATTATATGATACACTGTACTGATGGGAACATATTGAAGGGAATACAACCCTTCTGTATAAATTTTTAAAACACGGGGAAAAGGGAAAAAAAGAAGTGTATACACCCATATTGTATTCAAAAAGTGGAAAAAATAAAAAAAAAACAAAAAAAAAGGAACACTCAAAGAAAATCTATAAAATTTTAAGAACAGACAAAATATAGTAAACCCCATACGATGTAAAAAAACTAAAAAAAACGGGGTAGAAACTTTTAAAATAAAATATCCCGGATAACACTTTTTACGAAAGGTTATTAATATAAAAGTTTAAAAAAACGTACGATATAAGTAAGTACTGTTTTAAATTAAAGTAAACCATAGAAGTGATATACCAAAAAAAGTACTGTAAAATTCTTAAAAACCATCGATAGTGAAAAACAAAAATGAAGTGTATTACACCATATGTATAAAATACTGGATCATACCAAAATAAATAATAAGGGGGTTTTTACACCATTTATACCCTATCTATGATTAAAAAAATATACTGGTTTTTACCCTTCATATTATACCCCAGATAGTGATAACAATTAATCTACATTTTAAACCCTTATTATAGGGGAAAACCCCTAGTAAGTGTATAACTATAAAAGTAATGTATTTTAAATTTTAAAATTAAAAAACAGACAGTGATACATAAAATAATACATGTATTAAAATTATAAGATACAACGTACTGTATTTAACAAAATAAAAAAGTAAAAATGTATTAAAATTATATTTATACCCTTACATTTTTAAAACTTATAAATAATAATGTATTAAAACTTGTATACCCCCAGCCTGTAAAACCTTAAAAAAGAAGGGTTATAACCTTAGTATAATGTTATGATCAAATATACAAGTATAAACCTATATAGAAAAGTGTAAACACCTTTTACGTTATTCTTTATATAGTATACCCCAAACTATGTATACAATAATTAAAATGTATTATATTCTTAATATCCCACGTACCAGATTTTAACAAAAAATGAATGTAATTTCACCATATGAAAATATATATATATCACTATTAAAAAGAGGGGTATTACCTTATTAAATTTTTAAATACACCTTTTTATAAAGGGGTATAATATTTATACCCTAACAACAGAAAAACAGAAGGTGAAAAAAGTAACCCAGTTTATCAACACAAAAAATACAGTACAGGTTAAACACTTTATAATAACCATCTACATGACAAAAAATAAACAGACAGGGTATTACACTTCATATATATCCCCTCAGTACCCATGTGATCAACAATAATAAACAGGGGATTACACTTCATATAGTATACCAACAGTACCAAATGATCATACCATATAAAACTTAACAGGGGTATTACACTTCAAATAAATTCCACGTACAGTGACAAACCATTAAAACAGTACAGGTGTATTTAAAAACTTCATAAGTAACCCTCAGACTAGTGATCATACGATACAGTACAGTGATTACACATCCTATTATCCATCATTACCAGTGTCCCATAAATACTACAGGGTATTACACTTCATATATATAAACCTCATACCCCGGATCATACACATATAAAACATTTCAGGGGTTTTTACCTTCAAAATATAACCCATCAGTCATATCATACAATATAAAATACAGTTAATTTCACTTCATATATATACCATCAAACCATGATAACACATAAAAATTCAGACAGGTTATTTCACTTCAATATAAAAAAACCTCTACCAGTGATAACCCAAAAAAACATTATAAATTTATAATAAAACCCTAACCAAATACATACAGTTCATTAAATTTCCTTCATATGAACCAATCATACAGTGACAAAACAGATAAAAAAACAGGTGTATTACACTTTAATATAACAAACAACCAGTGATCATACAAAATATAATAAGACAGGGGTTTATTACACTTCATATAGTATACCAACATACCAGTGATCATACACCCTATAATACAGTACAGGTGTAATTACACTTCATATAAATATATCCATCAGTACAGTGATCATACCATATAATACAGTACAGTTATTACACTTTATATAGATAATAACCATCAGTACCAAGATTCATACACTAATAAATACAGGTCTATTAACTTCATTAAGGTATCCATCATACCAAAATTATCTATACAATAAATAAAAGTACAGGGTTATCACATTCATATAGTATACCATCATACCAGTGATCATAACATATAATACATACAGGTGTATTACACTTCATATAGTATACCATCATACTAGTGATCATTTCACAATTTAAAACAGTACAAGTGTATTACACTTCATATATATACCATCAGTACAGTTATCATAACAGTAATAATACAGTACAGGTGTATTAACACTTCATATAAGTATAAACCATCAGTACTAGTGATTTACAGAAAAAACATACAGTGATTAACTCTAATACAAAATAATACCATCAGATACTAGTGAACATACACATATAATACAGTACAGTTGTATTACACTTCATATAGTATCACATCAGTACCAGTGATCATACACAAAATAATACAGTACAGGTGTAAATTAAAACTTCATAAAAATTTTACCATCATACAGTGTCATACAATATAATACATACAGGTGTATTACACTTCAATAGTATAAACCAAACAGTACTAGGATCATACAGTAAAAAACAGTACAGGTGTAATACACTTCATATTTTATCCATCAGTAACAGTGATCAACACTAAAATACAGTACCAAGGGGTATTACACTCATATAGTATACCCCATACCAGGTGATCATCAATATATACAAACAGTTTTATACACTTCATATAGTATCCATCAGTACCAGTGATATCACACATATAATACATACAGGTGTATTTCACTTCATATAAGTTATAAACCAAACAGTACCAGTGTCATAACACACATAAACAGTACAGGTGTATTACACTTCATATAGTATACCATCATACATGATCATACACATATAATACAGTACAGGTTTTATTACACTTCATATAGTATACCCCTCAGTACTAGATCATACAGATATATATCAGGTGTATTACCACTCATATAGTATACCATCATACCAGTGATCATACACCCTATAAACATACAGTTAAATTTCAAATTCATATAGTAATACATCAGTACCCGTGATCATTACACAATAAAAACAGTACAGGGTATTACACTTCATAATATAAACCCCTCGTACCAGTAACATACACATATAATACAGTACAGGTGTAAATTTCACTTCATAAAAGTATAACCAAACAGTAACCAGTGATCATACACAACATAATATACAGTACAGGTTATTACACTTCATATATTACCATCAGTACTAGGATCATACACATAATACAGTACAGGTGTATTAAACTTCATATAGTATCCAGATAACTATGATCATAAAATTAAAACAGTCAATGTATTTCACTTCATAAAGTATCAACCCTCATACCAGTGATCATACAATAAAAATACAGTTACAGGTGATTAAAACTTCATATAGTTAATACCATCATATAGTGACATCAATATAAAAACATACAGTGTAATACACTTCATATAGTATACCATCATTTCCAGTGATCAATACAAAAATACAGTACAGGTGTAATTAAAACTTCATATATTTTACCAACAGTACCATGATCATACAAAAAATACGTACAGGTGTATTACACTTCATATAGTATACCATCATACTATGATCAAACACATATAATACAGTACGGTGTATTACACTTCATATAGTATACCATCAATTCTAGGATCATACATAATACAGTACAGTTGTATTACACTTCATATAGAAATACCATCAGTACAGTGATCATTACAATATAATTTTCGAACAGGGTATTACACTTCATATAGAAAACCATCAGTACCAGTGATCATACACAAAAATAAAAGTACAGGTGTATTACACTCATAAGTATACATCAGTACAGTGATCATACAATATACAGTACAGGTGTAATACACTTCATAAAAGTATACCATCAATACAGTGATATACATAATTAAAAGTACAGGTGTATTACACTTCATATAGAATTTCATCATACTAGTGATCATAACAGATATAAAGTAAAAGGTGTATTACACTTCATAAAAGTATACCAACAGTACCATGATCATACACAATACAAATACAGCGTGATATACACTTCATATAGTATACCATCAGTACCAGTGATTATACAGATATAATACATACAGGTTTATTACACTTCATATAGTATACAACCATTTATACTAGTGATCATACAATTATAACCCGTAAGGTGTATACACTTCAAAAAGTAAAAACACATCAGTACTAGTTTAGCATACGATAAATACAGTAACAGGGGTATTACAACTTCAATATTAACCCTCAGTACTAGTTAACCGACTACAATAAATCAGTACAGGTGTATTATACTTCATAAAGTTATACCATCATACTAGTGATTTATACACATTTTAATAACAGTAAGGTGTATTACACTTCAATATAGTATACCATCAGTACTATGACATACACATATAATACAGTACAAGTGTATATACCTTCATATAGTATAACATCAGTACTAGTGATCATACAATATAGTACAGGATATTACACTTCAATATAATACCAACAGTACCAGTGTCATTTCCATATAATACCGTAACAGTTTATTAAAATTCATATGTATACCCTCAGTACTAGTAACCATAACAATTAAAACATACAGGTGTATTACACTTCATATAGTATACCTCAGTACAAATGATCATACACAATAAACGTACAGGTTTATTACACTTCATATAGTATACCATTTAGTACCATGATCATACGATATAATACAGTTTCAGGTGTATTACACTTCCTATAGTAACATACATTACCAGTGACCCTACAAAATATAATAAAAGACAAGGTTTTATTACACTTTATATAGTATACCATCATACCAGTATATACAAAAATACAGTACAGGTGTTATTACACTTCATATGTATACCATCAGTTTCCCAATTTATCATCGAAATAATACAGTACAGGTGTATTACACTTCAATAGAAAAACATCAGTACTAGTGATCATACCCCATATAATACAGTACAGTGTAATTATACATTCATCATGTTTCATATACTAGTGATTTCAATTTTATCGTACGCTATTAAATCATAGTATACATCCAGAAGTGATATACAGATAAATACAGGTCTATTACACTTCATATAGTATACCAACAGTACAGTGATCATACAAATATAGAACAGGTGTAATTACACCTTCATATAGTATACCCTCAGTACCAGTGATCATACACATAAATACAGTACAAGGTGTATTACACTTCAATAGTATTACCATCAGTTTCTAGTGATCATAAAAAAAGATACATAACAGGTTATTACACTTCATATAGTATACCCTCAGTACCAGTGATATACACATATTAAAAAACCAAACGTGTATTCACTCATATAGTAATCCACAGTACCCGTGATCATACCAAAATAATACAGTTACAGTGTATTACACTTCATAGTAAAACATCAGTACAGTGATCATACACATATAATACAGTACCGGGGTATTTCACTTTATAGAATGTATACCATCAGTAATGATTATACAGATAAGTACAGTGTATTTCACTTTTAAAAATGTATACCATCAAGTAACAGTGATCATAAAACATATAAACAGTACAGGTGTATTACACTTCAATATAGTATACCATCATTTCCAGTGAATTTCACACAATAATACAGTAACAGGTGTATTACACTCATATAGTATACCAATCAGTACCAGTGATTTATTTCAATTAATACAGTACAGGTGTATTACACTAACATAAGTATACCATCAGTATAAGGATCATACACATATAATACAGTACAGGGTATTACACTTCCCTATAAGTATACCATCATACCAGTGATCTAACATATAATACAGAAAAGGTTTTCACTTCATATAGTAACCATCAACTATTATATCATAATACATAAGTGTATAACACTTCATATAGTAAAACCAATCATACAGTGGATTCATTTTCAACATATAAGTACAGAAGTGTATACACTTCATAAGTATAGCCATCAGTACAAATTGATCAATACACATATAATACAAGTACAGGTGTATTTCACTTCATATAGTATAACCATCAGTACTAGTGTCATACAGATAAATTAAAAGGTGTATTTCACTTCATATAATATACCATCAGTACCTAGTGATCATACACATTAATAACAGTAATGTATTAACTTCATATTGTTATAAACTCATAACATTCATGTCATAAATATAAAACAGTAAAAGTGTATTACACTTCATATAGTAATACCATCAGTAAACCCTATTTTATACACAAAAATACAAGTACAGGTTATTCCCCTTCAAAATTTGTATAACCATCAGTACAGTGATCAACAGATATAATACCGTAACAGTGTATTACACTTCATATAGTATACCATCAGTACTAGTGATCATACACATATAATAAATAACAGGTGTATTATACTTCATACAGTATACCATCATACCAGTGATCATACAATATAATACAGTACAGGTTATTACACTTCAAAATAGTAACCACAGTACTAGTGATCATACAAAAAATACAGTACAGGTGTAATTTAACACTTCAAAATAGTATACCATCAGTACCATGATATACACATATAATACAGTACAGGTTATTACCTTCATATATATACCATCAGTACTAGGATCATACCAAATAAAACAGTACAGGGGTATTTAAACTTCATAAAGATATAACCATCTAGTTTCAAGTGACATCAACAATATAATCAGTACAGGTGTATTAAAACTTCATATAGTATACCATCAGTACTATGATCATACACATATAATACAGTACAGGTGTATTACACTTCATATAGTAAAACCATCATACCATGATCATACACATATAATACAGTACAGTGTATTACACTTCATATAGTAATCCATCAGTACCTAGTGATCATACAATATACATAAAAGTACAGGTGTATTAAACTTCCCTATAGTATACCATCAGACGTGATATCATTTTCAATAAATACCCGTACAGGTGTATACACTTCTATAGTATAAACCTCAGTACCATGATCATACAATATAATACATACAGGTGTATTACACTTCATATAGTATACCATTCATTAACAGTGATAACAGATATAATTACAGCGTGTATTACACTTCATATAGTAAACCATCAGTACCAGTGGGTCATACACATATAATACAGTACAGGGGTAATTACACTTCAAATAGTATACCATCAGTACCCATAACATACACAATAATACAATTACAGACGTGTATTAAAACTTCATATAGTATACCATCAGTACCATGATAAAACAATATAATACAGTACAGGTGTATTACACTTCATATATATACCAAACAGTACCAGTGATCAAAACACAATAATACAGTAAATTTTTAATTCAAAAGAACCAAAAAAAAAAAAAAAAAAAAAAAAAAAAAAAAAAAAAAAAAAAAAAAAAAAAAAAAAAAAAAAAAAAAAAAAAAAAAAAAAAAAAAAAAAAAAAAAAAAAAAAAAAAAAAAAAAAAAAAATAAAAAAAAAAAAAAAAAAAAAAAAAAAAAAAAAAAAAAAAAAAAAAAAAAAAAAAAAAAAAAAAAAAAAAAAAAAAAAAAAAAAAAAAAAAAAAAAAAAAAAAAAAAAAAAAAAAAAAAAAAAAAAAAAAAAAAAAAAAAAAAAAAAAAAAAAAAAAAAAAAAAAAAAAAAAAAAAAAAAAAAAAAAAAAAAAAAAAAAAAAAAAAAAAAAAAAAAAAAAAAAAAAAAAAAAAAAAAAAAAAAAAAAAAAAAAAAAAAAAAAAAAAAAAAAAAAAAAAAAAAAAAAAAAAAAAAAAAAAAAAAAAAAAAAAAAAAAAAAAAAAAAAAAAAAAAAAAAAAAAAAAAAAAAAAAAAAAAAAAAAAAAAAAAAAAAAAAAAAAAAAAAAAAAAAAAAAAAAAAAAAAAAAAAAAAAAAAAAAAAAAAAAAAAAAAAAAAAAAAAAAAAAAAAAAAAAAAAAAAAAAAAAAAAAAAAAAAAAAAAAAAAAAAAAAAAAAAAAAAAAAAAAAAAAAAAAAAAAAAAAAAAAAAAAAAAAAAAAAAAAAAAAAAAAAAAAAAAAAAAAAAAAAAAAAAAAAAAAAAAAAAAAAAAAAAAAAAAAAAAAAAAAAAAAAAAAAAAAAAAAAAAAAAAAAAAAAAAAAAAAAAAAAAAAAAAAAAAAAAAAAAAAAAAAAAAAAAAAAAAAAAAAAAAAAAAAAAAAAAAAAAAAAAAAAAAAAAAAAAAAAAAAAAAAAAAAAAAAAAAAAAAAAAAAAAAAAAAAAAAAAAAAAAAAAAAAAAAAAAAAAAAAAAAAAAAAAAAAAAAAAAAAAAAAAAAAAAAAAAAAAAAAAAAAAAAAAAAAAAAAAAAAAAAAAAAAAAAAAAAAAAAAAAAAAAAAAAAAAAAAAAAAAAAAAAAAAAAAAAAAAAAAAAAAAAAAAAAAAAAAAAAAAAAAAAAAAAAAAAAAAAAAAAAAAAAAAAAAAAAAAAAAAAAAAAAAAAAAAAAAAAAAAAAAAAAAAAAAAAAAAAAAAAAAAAAAAAAAAAAAAAAAAAAAAAAAAAAAAAAAAAAAAAAAAAAAAAAAAAAAAAAAAAAAAAAAAAAAAAAAAAAAAAAAAAAAAAAAAAAAAAAAAAAAAAAAAAAAAAAAAAAAAAAAAAAAAAAAAAAAAAAAAAAAAAAAAAAAAAAAAAAAAAAAAAAAAAAAAAAAAAAAAAAAAAAAAGATCATACACATATAATACAGTACAGTGTATTACACTTCATATATATAACCATCAGTACTAGTGATCATACACATATAATACAGGGACAGGTGTATTACACTTTATATAGTAACCATCAGTACTAGTGATCATCACATATAATCAGTACAGGTGTATTACACTTATATAGTGTACCATCAGTACCAGTTATTATACATATTGAATGCAGTACAGTTATATTATACTTCATATAGTATACCATCAGTACAATTGATTATACATATATAATAAAGTACATGTGTATTAAACTTCATATAGTTATACCATCAGTACCAGTGATCATACACATATAAAAAAACAGACAGGTGTATTACACTTCATATATTATACCATCATTACCAAGGGTCATACAATATAATACAGTACAGGTGTATTACACTTCAATATAGTAATACCATCAGTACTAGTGATCATAACACATATAATACAGTACAGGTGTAAATTTTCACTTCATATAGTATAAACCAAACATTACTTAGTGATCATGACATATAATACAGTACAGTGTATTACACTCATATAGTATAAACCCTCAGTACCAGTGTCATACACATATAATACAGTACAGGGGTTATTTCACTTCATATAGTAAAACCATCAGTACTTAGTGATCATTTCAGAAACAGTACAAGGTGTATTACACATCAAATATATAAAACCCTCAGTTCCATTTATCATACACATATAATACAGTACAGGTGTATTAAAACTTTATATAGTATAACCATCAGTACTAGTGATCATACAGATACAGTACAGGTGTATTTAACTTCATATAGTATACAATCAGTACCAGTGATCATCACAAATAATACAGTACCAGGTGTATTACCAACTTCATATAGATAATCACCATCAGTAAATAGTGATTTCATACACATATAATACAGTACAGGTTGTATTACACTACATAATATACTACATCAGGTACAGTGATCATACACATATAATACAGTACAGGTGTATTACACTTCATATAGTATACCATCAGTACTAGTGATCATACAGATACAGTACAGGTGTATTACACTTCATATAGTATACCATCAGTACTAGTGATCATACAGATACAGTACAGGTGTATTACACTTCATATAGTATACCATCAGTACCAGTGATCATACACATATAATACAGTACAGGTGTATTACACTTCATATAGTATACCATCAGTACTAGTGATCATACACATATAATACAGTACAGGTGTATTACACTTCATATAGTATACCATCAGTACCAGTGATCATACACATATAATACAGTACAGGTGTATTACACTTCATATAGTATACCATCAGTACTAGTGATCATACACATATAATACAGTACAGGTGTATTACACTTCATATAGTATACCATCAGTACTAGTGATCATACAGATACAGTACAGGTGTATTACACTTCATATAGTATACCATCAGTACTAGTGATCATACACATATAATACAGTACAGGTGTATTACACTTCATATAGTATACCATCAGTACCAGTGATCATACACATATAATACAGTACAGGTGTATTACACTTCATATAGTATACCATCAGTACTAGTGATCATACACATATAATACAGTACCGGTGCATTACACTTCATATAGTATACCATCAGTACTATGATCATCACACATATCATACAGTACAGGTGTATTACACTTCATATAGTATAACCATCAGTACCATGATCATACACCCAAAAGATACAGTACAGGTGTATTACACTTCATATAGTATACCATCAGTACTAGTGATCATACAGATACAGTACAGGTGTATTACACTTCATATAGTATACCATCAGTACTAGTGATCATACACAAATAATACAGTACAGTGTATTACACTTCATATAGTATACCATCAGTAATAGTGATCATACACAATAATACAGTACAGGGTTATTACACTTCATATAGTATACCATCAGTACTAGTGATCATACAGATACAGTACAGGTGTATTACACTTCATATAGTATACCATCAGTACTAGTGATCATACAGATACAGTACAGGTGTATTACACTTCATATAGTATACCATCAGTACCAGTGATCATACACATATAATACAGTACAGGTGTATTACACTTCATATAGTATACCATCAGTACCAGTGATCATACACATATAATACAGACAGGTGATTTACACTTCATATAGTATACCATCAGTACCAGTGATCAACACACATAATACAGTACAGGTGTATTACACTTCATATAGTATACCATCAGTACTAGTGATCATACACAGTATCAAGCGTACAGTGTATTACACTTCATATAGTAACCACAGTACTATGATCATACACAATAACAGTACAGGTGTATTACACTTCATATAGTATACCATCAGTAACAGTGATCATACACATAAACAAGTACAGGTGTATTACACTTCATATAGTATAACCATCAGTACCAGTATCATACACAATATAATACAGTACAGGTGTATTACACTTCATTATATACACAGAACCAGTCATTCATCAATAATACAGACAGGTTTTCACTTCATATATTTTCCCCTCATAAAGGGTCCAAAATTTTCAGTCAGGTGAACACTTCATATAGTATACCCCATTTCAGTGATCATACAAAAATCAGTAAGGTGTATTACACTTCAATAGTTAAAACCTCATAACATGATCATTCAATATAAAAACAGACAGGTGTATTACATTCATTGTCCCCCCCATAAATGATATACAATTTAAAACAGTACAGTGTATTACACCAAATTTCCCAACAGGAAACAAAAAAAAAGAAAAGGGGTAATCACACTTATATAGTATACCCCCAGTACCAGGTCATAAATTAATAAGTCAAAGGGGTATTTCACTTTTTTTTATTACCATATAAGTGATCAAACATATAATACCCCCGGCTGATATTTCATTAATGTATAAAAACCCTGTACTATGAAAACACAATGAAACATAAAGGGGTATTTCACTTCAAATAGTATACCCCAAAATATGTATACTAATAAGGGGTTACAACTTTTATATATTTATTCATTAAAATGATTCAAAAAATAATTTAATACAGGTGTATTAATTTTAATATATATATACTTTGGAAACATACATATAAAGGGCAGGTTATTTAAATTAAAAATAAAAAAACCACGTAAAGTGATCATAACAATTTAATAAGAAGTGTATTACCACTTTTGTATATCCATCAGTACTAGTGATAAAAAATAAATAGTACAGGGCCGGGTGTATTTACACTTCATATAGTATACCTAGTACCTGATATACATATAATAATTTCCGGGGATTTTATAAAAGTTAAAACACAGCGTGACATAAATAAATACATAACGGTTTTATTAACTATTTCGTATACCCTCGTATTTAAGTGATTTTACAATAAAAAGGGATAAAAAGGTATTACATTTCATATAGTAAAAAACCCTAAATAGTTTATATCCACTTTTAAAAAACTTAAAGGTTAATACACCTTCATTTTTAGTTAATCCTTATGATTATAACTAAATAAAAATTTTTTTTTTTACACTTTATGTATTTTAACCCCACCAGTACTAAGGATCATAAAATTTAATACAGTACAAAAGGTTTTATTACCTTTTCAATATAAGGTTAAAAACCATTATAAGTTTAACTTAAAATTAATTACATAAAGGTAAAAACTTTTTAAAAGTTATACCCCGACTAAAGTATAAATATAAAAGGGGAAAAAAACCCCTTATTTTATTTAAAGTCCTTTAGATTATAAATAACGAAAACAGGGTTTTTGGTGTCATTACATTTAAATAGTTAAATCCCCGTACTTTTTTATTTATACACATATAATAATTAAGGTGAAAAAACTTTCATTTTTAAGGATACAAGGTACTGTGGATACCAATTAATTTAAAACCCTTACGGTTTTAATTCACTTCATTATAAAAAAAAAAATTTTTTCACCGTTTTATTATATTGGTTATAATACAAATTTTCCCTTTGGAAAAACACCTTCCATTTAGGTATACATTACGATGGTATACAATTAATTAAAAACCCTTTTCGCGTATTCACTTCATTTTACTATAAAAATCACCCTACTTTTTAAGGATATCATTACCCAATTTTTAATAATAAGTGAAATACACCCTTCATTTTATTTTTAACCCCTGGGACTTGGTATACAAAATTAATCACCAGTATTAAGTGATATATTTAAAAATTTCAATAAGGGAAAACCTGACTGTATTAAAATTTTTACACTTAAAATTTTAATACTAATTAAGGAATAACCACTTAATATGTTATTACTTTTCGATTTTCAAAAGGTGTAATACACTTCTTATTGTATACATAGTCTATGTATACAGAATTAATACAGTACTGTATTATATTTTGATTCACTTACATGTATCAAATTTTAAAGTGTAATACACCCTTCATTTTAGGGTTACCAGACTGATTTACAATTTAAAAACACCGGGGCGAAAAGGGTGAATCACTGTACATGGTATAAATATATGAAGTGTAATACACCTTTACTTTTTTTGTATATCACTGTACTGATGTAAAAAATATTGAATTAATACACCTGTACTTATTAAATGTTAATCACATACTGAGGGAAAACTAATGAAGGTTAATACACCTGTACTTTAAAACGTATATCACTAGTACTGAGGTATATATATGAATTAATACACCGTACTGATTTTAAATTTTATATCACTAGTCTATGGGATACTAATGAAGTGAATACCCTGACTGTATTATATGTGATGATCCCCTGGTACTGATGGTATACTATATGAAAAGTAAAACACCTGTACTGAAAATTTTATGATCACTGTACTGATGGTATACAAATAAATAATACACCTGTACTGTAAAAGTTTTTATCACTGTACTGATGGGATAACTATATGAAGTGGGAAACAACCTGTATGTATTTTTATTTGTTATCACTTTACTGATGGTATACATATAAGTGTAAAACCTTACGTTATTGTTAGATCACTAGTACTGATGGATACTATATGAAGTGTAAAACACCTGTCTGTATTATATGGTATGATCACTGTACATGGTATACAAATGAAGTGTAAAAACACCTGTACTGTATATATGGTTATCACTGTATGATGGTATACTTTTTGAAGTGTAATACACCGTACTGTATTATATTGTATGATCATATACTGATGTAAAACTAATAAGTGTAATCCCGTACTTATTAATGTTATGATCACTGTCTGATGGTATACTATATGAAGTTAATACACCTGCTTTTTTAATGTGATATCACTGGGACTGATGGTATACTATATGAAGTGTAATACACTGTACTAAATTTTTCTGTAAAACACTGTACTGAGGAAACAATGAATTAATACACCTGTACTGTATTATATTGTATGACACTTCTGATGGATATATATAAATGTACACCTTTATTATTTTTATAACATGTACTGATGGGATACTATATAAGTTAATACACCTTACTTTTATTATATTGGGATGATCACGTACTGATGGTAAAACATATAAGTGTAATACACCCGCAACTATATTGTTGATCACAGTACTGATGGGGATACTATATTAAGTGTAATACACCTTACTTAAATTTTTAATACTGGGACTGATGGGGATACTAATAATGTAATCACCTGTACTGTATTGTTTTAATCACTTAGATGGAACCCATAGAAGTGTAATACACCTGTACTGATTTTAAAATTTTATGATCACTGGTACTGATGGGAACATATGAAGTGAAACACCTGAACTGTTTTTTTGAAGATCACTAGAATGATGGATACTATATGAAGTGTAAACACCTGCTGTAATTGGTTATGCACTGGGACTGTGGTATTCTATATAAGTTAATACACCTGTCTGTATTAATGGTATGATCACTGTACTGAGGGGAAAACTATATGAAGTGAATACACCTGTACTGTATTAATGGTAAATCACTTTCTGATGGATACTTTAAAAAGTTAATACACCCTTACCCTTTTTTTTTGTAACACTGACGAAAAGGTATACTATAAAAGTGTAATACACCGTACTGTATTTTGTATATCACTAACGATGGGGATACTATATGAAGTGTAATACACCTGTACTTTTTATTGTATATCACTTTCGATGTATTCCCATATAAGTGTAATACACCTGTACTGTATTATATTGGGATGTTTCCTGGTACTGATGGGAAAACTATATAAAGTGTAATTTCACCTGTCTTATTAATGTGATCACGTACGATTATACTAATGAAGGGGTAATACACCTTACGTATATATTGAAAACACAAAATGAGGTATACTATATAAATGTAATCACCTGTATTTTTAACGTAAAATCAAGGGACTGATGATACATAAAAAGGTAAACACCCGTACGTTTATATTTATGATCACTTTTACTTAGGGTTACTATATGAAGTGTAATACCCTGTACTTTTATTGTATGACACTAGTACTGATGGTTTACTATTGAAGTGTAATACACCTGTACTGTATTATATGTTTTTCACTAGTATATGGTATACTATATGAAGTGTAAACACCTGCTGATTATATTGTAACACGGGAAATGGATAACGGTTAAAAACCTTTTTTTTTAAAAAAGGGGTTTTTTTTTTTTTTTTAATGTACTTATTAATTTATAACTGGAAACTGATGGTATACATATGAAGTGTAATAACCTGTACTGTATTATATTGTATGATCACTGACTAGGATACAAATGAAGTGTAATAACCTGTACTGAAATTTTTTATGATCACTGTTATGGTTACTATATGAAGTGAAACACCTGTCTGATTATTTGGGATACACTGTACGATGGTATACTATATGAAGGTAATAACCCCCTGTACTTATTATATGTTATGAACTGTACTGATGGTAACTAATAAAGTGTAAAAACACCTGTACTTAAAATTGTGTAAGATCACTTACTGATGGAACTATATGAAGTGTAATACACCTGTACTGTATTGGTATGATCACTTACTGTGGATACTATAAGAATGTAATACACCTGTCTGTATTATATTGTATGATCACTTACTGATTTATACATATAAGTGTAAAACACCTGACGTTTTTTGTATGATCACTTTTCTGATGGTATCATATAATGTAAAACACCTTACTTATTATAAGGGGTAAACACTTACGAAAGGTATATATTGAAGTTTAAAAACACCTTCTGTTTTTTTGTATATCATGACTGATGGATACTATATAAGGTAATCACCTGTACTTTTATTTGGGATTATCACAGTACTGATGGTTTTCCCCATATGAAGTGTAATACACCTACTTTTTAATTTTATAACACGTACTGATGGGATACTATATGAAGTGTAATAAACCGTACTGATTATATTGTATGATCACTGGACTGAGGGATACATATAATGTAATACACCTGTACTGTTTTTGTTATGATCACTGTACTGTGGTATACTATATGAATGTAATACACCTGTACTTATATTGTATATCACTGTACTGATGGTATATAATGAAGGTAATACACCTGTTTTTATTTTAAAGTATATCACTGTACTGATGGTAACTAAAAGAAGTTAAAAAACCTGTCTGTATTATTGTTTATATCACTGGGTTCATGGGATACATATAAGGTTTAAAAACCTACTTTTATTAATTTTATGATCACTGGATTTTGGAATAACTATATGAAAATGTAAAACCCTGTACTGATTAATTGTATGACACTGGACTGATGGTATACATATAATGTAAAAACACCCGTATTTTAAATTTGGTAATTATTACTGCTTGGTAACTAATGAAGTGTAACACCTGTACTTTTTAAATTTTATGATCCTGTACGATGGTATACTATAAGTGTAATTTCACCGTACTGTATTTTTAATTGTATATCACTTACTGATGGATCTATATGAAGTGTAAACACCCGTACTGTATTTTATGGTATGATCCGGGACTGAGGGATACATATGAAGTTAATACACCTTACTGTATTGTAATCACTGTACGAAAGGTATACTATATAAGTTAATACACTGTATTTTTATTGGTATATCACATACTTGGGAAACTATATGAAGTGTAAACACCTGTTGTATTCTTTTAGATCACATACTGATGGTAACTATATGAAGTTAATAACCGTACTGTATTTTATTTGTTGATCACTGTACTGATGGAACCCCATATGAAGTGTAATACACCGAACTTATATCTGATATCACTAATGATGGTATACTAATTTAATGTAAAAACCCTGTACTGTATTTATATGTTATGATCACTGTACTGATGGAACCTAATGAAGTTAATACCCTTTTTACTTATTATATTGTATGACACTGTACGTGGTATTAAAAATAAGTTAAACACCTGCGATTAAATTTTTTATATCACTATACTGATGGTATACATATAAAAGTTAAAACACCTGTACTGTATTATAGGTATGTCATGACGATGGTATACTATATGAATGTAATCACTGTACTGTATTTTTGAATCACTAGTACTGAGTATAAAAAAAAATTTTTTGGTTCCCATTTTAACTTTCCCCACTGTATATAGGGTTTTGAAACACTTAAATGAGGGAAACTATAAGAATGTAAACACCTTACTGTTTTTTTTGTATATCACTGTACTGATTTATACATATGAAAGTTTAAAACCTGTACTGGATTAATTGTATATCACTGTACTAGGTTAACCATAAAGTGTAATACACCTTTCGTATAATTGTATGTCACTAACGATGGTATACATATGAAGTGTAAAACACCGTACTGTATTATATGGTTTTGAAACACTGGTCGATGGTATACTATAGAAGGTAATACACCTGTGGTTTTATTTGAGATCAATGTACTGATGGAAAAATATATGAAGTGTAATACACCTGTCTGATTATAGTGTATATCCACTTTGGAAAATTAAAGGGTAAAAAGCTTTAATTTTTGGGGGGTCCGATGGGGGTTTTTTAATACACCCGTTTTTTTGTATAAATCTTGGGAAAATTTTAAAATTTAAAAAATGATGAATACTATATTTAAAATTTTGGGGTTAAAAAAATGACCGTATGTTATTTTTGGTTTTTTAAAAAAAATATATAGTAATATGGTATACTAAAAGTGAATCACCTTACTTAAATTATATTGAGATCAAAAAAAGTACGATGGTATACTAATAAGTGTAAACACCCTTTCTTATTATATTTATGACACTGGTCTGATGGTATCTTATGAAGTAATACACCTGTCTTTTATTGTATTACACTGGCTGATGTAAATTTTATGAAGTATAATACACCTTTACTGTATTATATGTGTAGATCACTGGGACTATGGATACTATATGAAAGTAATACACCTTACTATATGGTATGATCATTACTGTGGTATACCCCATATAAAGTTTTAATACACCTTTTTCTATAATATATGTGTATACCTGTACTGATGGTAACTATATAAATTAAAAAAACCCGTACTGTATTTTATTTTAAACCGTACTGAAGGGATACCAAAAAGTTAAAACACCTTACTTTTTATTTATATCACTTAAATGATGGGATCTATATGAATGTAATCACCTTTTTTTTATTTATTGTATGATCACTTTACTGATGGGATTTCATATGAAGTTAATAACCTGACTGTTTAATGTTAGTCACTTACTGAGGTAAAAAACTATATGAAGTGTAAACACTTCTGTATTAATGTGTAACACAGTACTGAGGTATACTATATGAAGTGTAATACACCTGTCTTTATTATATTGTATATCACTGTACTGAGGTATACATATGAAATTAATAAACCGTCTGGATATATGTTATGATATGGTCTGATGGGATACTAATGAAGTGTAATACACCTGTACTGTTTTTTGTTATGATCACTTACTGATGGTATACATAAAAAGTGAATCACCTTACTGATTGTTTTATCACTATATGATGGGAACTATATGAAGTGTAATCACCGTACTGTATATATGATTACTATATGATGGTAAACTATAATGAATGTAATACCCGTACGTATTATATTGAGATCATGGAAAAGGTAAACTATTGAAAGGTAATACACCTGTACTATTATCGAATGATCCTATACTGATGGGAACATATGAAGTGTAATACACCCGTACTTAATTTTTGTATATCACTGTAACTGATGAAAATAATGAATGTAAAAACACCTGTCTTATTAATGTAAGTCACTGGGACTGTGTTACCCAATAAGTTAATCACCTGTACTGAAATATTTTAGATCACTGGGACTGATGGTATACTATAGAAGGAAAAACACCTTACTGTAAATTTTTTGTATGATCACTGTACTGATTGGTTATATAAAAATGTAATACCCTTAATTTATCTTAATCACTGTACGATGGTATACAATTTGGTTAAAAATTTAAATTTCGGGGATTCCTGTACTGTTTAACAAAAAATGTAAAACACCGTCTTTTATTGGTATATATAGAGGAACTAAATGAAGTTAATACACCTGTACTGTATTATATGTGTAGATCACTGGGACTATGGTATACTATATGAATTAAAACCCTTACTGTATTATAGTTATGATCACTGGTACTGATGGTATACTAATGAAGTGTAAAACACCTTTTTTAAATTTTTTTTGTATTATAATTGATGAAAACCCCTGTACTGATTATAAAATTTTTCACCAAACAAGAATTTAAAACACCTGTACTGTATTATAGTGTATGATACGTACTGATGGTAAACTATATGAAGTGTAAACACCTTTTGATCTGTATGATCATAGTACTGATGGTAACTATAAGAAGTGAATCACCGTACGATTTATGTGGTAGCACTGTACTGATGGTATACTATATGAAGTGTAAACACCTGTACTGAAATTTATTGATGATCCTGTTGATGGGATCCCCATTGAAATGTAAAACACCTGTCTGTATATATTGTATATCACTGGGACTGATGGGATACATTTTAAATGAAAAACACCCTTCAATATACGTAATCACTGACTGATGGATAAAATATTGAAGTGTAATACACCCGTCTGATTATAGTGTATGATCAAAGTACGATGGTATACTATATGAAGTGTAATACACCTGTACTGTATTGTATGATCACTTACTGAGGTATATATATGAAGTTAATCCCGTATGTATTTTAGTGTATGATCACTGTACTGAGGATTCATATAAGTGTAATACACCAATGTTTTAATTGTTTATCACTGTACTGATGGGATACATATAATTAATACACCTTTTTTTTAATTGTTATGATCACTTTAAAATGATGGGATACTATATGAAAAATTAATACACCCTGTACTGTATTTAAAAGGTATGTTCACTATACTGATGTTAAATATGAAAATAAATCACCCTTCTTTTTTATGTGATATCACAGTACTGATGGTATACTATAGAAGTGTAATACACCTTTACTTATATATGGTATGATCACTGTACTGATGGAACAATAAGATAATACACCTTAAAATGTAAAATTTTATGTGGGATACATTGGTTAACCTTCGATTTGGTTTTTCAAAAATTAACCCCAAGAAGGGAATACACCCGTCTTATTTAAAAGTGATTTATCATAGAACTGATGTAAAACATTGAATGTAATACACCCTTTCGATTTTAAAGTGTATGCACAGTACTGAATACTATATGAAGTTTAAACACCTGTATGTATTATATTGTATATCACGGTACTGATTATACTATATGAAGTTAAAAAACCCTGTTCTTATCTTATGTTTCCATACTGATGGTATACCCATATAAAATGTAATACCCTTTTCTGTATTTTTTTAATCCCAGGAAAAAATGATTTAAAAACCCCCGTACTGCGAATTATAAAATCTATGAATGAAAAAACACCCGTCTGTATTTTATGTGTATGATCACTGGTACTGATGTATACTATTGAAATTAAACAACCTGTACTATTTTATGGGGAGATCACTAGTACTGATGGTATACCCATTTGTAAATGTAATTTTTTAAAAATGTAAGGTAAATAAAAGGGGTTTGACTTTTATGGTTTTGAAAATACTTTTAAAAAAATGAATGAATACACCCGTTTATTATATGGTTTTTACACTATGGATACTTTTAAAGGGGATAACTTATGAATTAGGGAAACACTGTAAGGTATCTTTTATTCACCAGTTTAAAGTATGACATTTTGGCGAATTAATACACCTGTACTGTATTATATGTGTATGATCACGGGACTGATGTATTCTATAAAGTGTAATACACCTGTACTGTATTTTAAAAATCACAGACTGAGGGGATACTATATGAAGTGTAATACACCTGTCGTATTATATGTGAGACACTGGTACCGTGGGATAAATTTTGAATTTTAAATACACCTTTGTTATTTTTGTATGACACGGGACTGAGGTAACATATGAAGTGAAAAAAAACCTTTTGTAAATTTTTTTTGAAGATCCTATTTTGATGGTATACTATAGAAGTGTAATAACCTGTACTGTTTTTAATTTTTATGACACGTACTGATGGATATAATGAATGAATACACCTGCTGTATTAAATGTGTATGACACTGGGCCCATGGATACTAATAAGTGTTACACCTGTACTGATTGTTGATGCACTGTACTGTGGGAAACTATATGAAGTGTAATACACCCGTACTGTATTTTTGGGGATATCACTAGTACGATGGGAAAATTTTAAAAAGTGAAAAACACTGTCTGTATTATAAATGTATGATCACTGGATGGGGGTGGGATACTATATGAAGTGTAATACACCTGTACTTTAATTGTATGATCACTGAACGATGGTATACTATATGAAGGTAATACACCTGTACTGTATTATATTGTATAAACAATTCTGATGGTATAATATATTAAGTTAAAAACCCCTTCTGATTATTTGTAGTACATTTTTTTGGTGGGTTTATACTATAAATGTAAACACCTGTTTGGTATTTTGTATGATCACTATACTGATGGTATACTATAAATGTAATACACCCGTACTGTAATTTTTATGTGATGACACTGTACTGAGGTATATATATAAATTAATACACCTGTATTTTAAAAATTTTATATCACTTATTGGGAAATTTAAATTTTTAAACCGAAAAATGTATTCACTTTTTATTTTTATTTTTTGGGTTGTTGTTGATGGTATACAAATGAAGTTAATACACCTGTACTTTTTTTAAATTTTTATATCACTGTACTGATGGTATACTAATGAAGTTAATACACCTGTACTTTTGTATGATCACGTCGATGGTAACCAATAAGTGTAATACACCTGTACTTTTATATTGTATACATGTACTGGGTATACTATATGAAATTAATACACCTGTATTTTATTTGTATATCACTAACTGATGGTTTTTACTATAGAATTAATACACTTTACTTTAAATTGTATATCACTAGACTGATGGTATACTATATAAGTGTAATAAAACCTTTTCTGTATTTTATTGTATATCACTGGGACTGATGGTAACTTATGAAGGTTTTACACCTGTACTGTATTAATTGTATGATCATTTTACGATGGTATACCCATATGAAGTGTAATACACCCCGTATTATTTTGGGGAACACTAGTACTGATGGTATACCCATATAAGTTAATACACCTTACTTTTATATTTTATACATACTGATGGTAACTATATAAAAATTAATCACCGTACGATTTTTTTGTATATACTGTACTGTGGTATACTATATGAAGTTTAAAAACCTGTACGTTTAATTGTATAACACTGGTACTGATGGTATCCCCTATAAGTGTAATACACCTGTACTGTATTGTTGATCACTAGTCTGATGGGAACTATATAATGTAATACACCTTCTGTATTAATGTGTTGATCACTACTGATGGATAACATATAAGTAAAAACACCGTCTTATTGTTAAAATAAGTACGATGGTAAAACTAAAAGAAGTTAAACACCTGTACTGTATTAATTGTATATCACTTACTGATGGGGATACTATAGAAGGTAATACCCGTACTTTTTAATTGTAAATTCACTTAAGATGGGAACTTTTGAAGTTTAAAACACCTTACTGTTTTTGGGATGACACTGTCTGATGGATACTAATGAAAAGGTAATACCCTGTACTTATTGTATACATAGTTTTCTGATGGTAATATATGAATGAATACACCCGTCTGTATTTAATATGTGGTATGATCAATTTTACTGATGGGATACCTTTTGAATGAATACCCTGTACTGTATTTATTTATGACACTGTACTGATGGTATACTATATGAAGTTAATACACCGACCAAATTTTTGTTAAAACATGCTGATGGAAAAAAAAAATTTTGAATGAATACACCTGACTGTATTAATTGTATATCAATGGGACTGAGGTAACTATATGAAGTTAATCCCTGTACTGTATTTTTGTATATCACTGTACTGATGGTATACAATGAATGTAATACACCTGTACTGTTTATATTGTATGATCACTGACTGATGGTATATATAGAAGTGAATACACCGTAAATTTTTGTATAAACACGGACTGATGGTAAACTAATGAAGGTTTAAAACACCGTCTGTATTATATTTAGACACGTCGATGGTATACCCATATGAAGTGTAATACACCTGTATTTTTTATATTTTAAAATCACTTACGATGGATACCCAATGAAGGAAAAACACCTGTACTGTTTTTTTGTATGATCACTTGTCTGAGGGATACTATAAATGAATCACCTGTACTGTAAATTTTGTAGATCACTTACTGATGGTATACAAATGAATTTTAATACACCCGTACTTATTTTTTTTAAAAACTGTACTAGGTAACATATAAAAGGGAAAACACCGTACTGTATTAATTGTAATCACTGACGATGGTATACTATATAATTAATCCGTTTTTTGTGTGAAAAATTATATGTGTATTTAAATTATGGTATAAAAGGGAAACACATAAACCGGTTCTTTAAAAACACCTGTACGTATTAATTTAGATCATGAACTGATGGAATAAAATATATGAAGGTTAAAACACCTGTCTGTATTTTATGATCCTGTATATGGTATACATATGAAGTGTAATACACCTTACTGGTTTTAATTGTATGATCACTTACTGATGGATACCATATGAAGTGTAATAACCGTATGTATTATATGTGTAAGATCACTTACTGAGGTAACCCTTATGAAAATGAATCACCCGTATGTAAAAATTTTATACACTGGGATGATGGTATACCCCTATGAAGTTAATCACCTGTTTTTTATTTTCGATATCACTAGATGAGGGAAACATATGAAGTGTAATACACCGTACTTTTTTATTGTTAATCACTGTACGATGGGATACTATTTAAAGAATACACCTGTCTTATCTGTATGATCACGTCTGATGGATACATATGAAGTGTAATCACCTTTCTGTATTTTTAAAGTGTATGACACGGGATAGGTAAACAAATGAAGGTTTAAAAACCTGTACTTAAATTTATTTTATGATCCTATACGAGATCCCTATATGAAAATTAATACACCTGTACTGTATTATATTGTATATCACTGTACTAGGTAAACTATATAAAAAGTAATAAGTACTTATTTATGGTATATCACTGTACTGTTTAACTAAGAATTTAAACCCGTACTGGTAAAGTTAACCGGTACAGTAACAAGAAGTTAATACACCCGTACTGTATTTTGTATGATCACTAACTGATGGGTTACTATAGAAGTGTAATACACCGTACTGTTTTTTGTTTGATCACTGTACGATGGGAACTAAATAATGTAATACACCGTACGTATTAAATGGTTAAGATCACGTACTGAAGGGGGGGGGAAAAACTATTTAATGAATACACCTTCTTATATAGTGTATACACTGTACTGAAGGTATACTAAAAGAAGTGTAATACACCTTACTGTTAAATTTGTATGACACTGAAAATGGTATACCATATGAATGGGAATACACCGTACTTTTTTTGTATGATCACTGAATGTGGTATACCTATATAAGTGTAAACACCCGTACTGATTTTATTTATGATCACTTAAAAGATGGTAACTATTTAAAAATGTAATACACCTGTACTGTATTATATGGTTTTAACTGGTATGAAGGTAAAAAAGAAGTTAATACCACTGTATTATTTTTATATCACTATACCCGATGGATACTTATGAATTTAATACACCTGTACTGTAAATTTTTTAAAGATCACTTATGAGGTATAAAAGAAGTTAATACACCTGTTTTCTGTATTAATTGATATCACTTACTAAAGGTAATATATGAAGTGTAATACACCTTTTACTGATTATATTGTAATCACTGTACTGAGGTATACATATAAGTTAATACACCGCTTAATTATAGTGTTACACTGTACGATTGGTTAAAAAATATGAAGTGTAAAACACCCTTACTGTTTTTATTGAAAAATCCTAAACTGGGTATAAATATAGAAGGTTTAAAACACCTGTACTTATTGGGAAACACTATACTGATGGGATACTAATAAGTGTAATACCCTGTACTTTTATTTTAAATCACTATACTGATGGATACTATATAAGTGTAATACACCTGTACTGTATTATATTGTATGATCACGGTACGATGGTATACAAAAAAAGTTTAATACACCTGTACTGTATTAATGTGTATATCACTGTACTGATGGTATCCCATATGAAATAAAACACCTTTTCTGATATTGTAGATCACTAGTACGATGGGGTAACTATATGAAGTGTAATCACCTTACTGTTTATATTGATACACGGGAAGAAGGTAAACTATATGAATTAATAACCTGTACGATTTAAATTTAATCACTGTACTGATGGTATACATATAAGTTAATACACCTTACTGAAAATTTTTATGATCCGACGATGGTATACTATAGAAGTGTAAAACACCCGTATTTTTATTTTATATCACTGACGATGGTATACTATATGAAAATGTAATACACCTGTACTTTTTAGTGTATGACACTTACTGAAGGGATACTAAATGGGAATGTAATCCCCCTGTACGTAATTATATTTGTAGATCACTGTACTGAAGGTATACTATATGAATGTAATACACCCTGTATTATTGTATATCACTAGACTGATGGTATACTATAAATGTAATACACCTGTCTGTATTATAGGATGATTCATGTACTGAGGTATCTATATGAAGGTAATACACCCGACTTTTTATTGTATGATCACTTTAAAATGATGGGAACTAATGAATGTAATACCCTGACTTTTTATTGTTATATCACTATACTATGGTTTAAAAAAAAAAGTGTAAACCCTGTACTTTTTAATTGTAATATCACTATTCGAGTATACTAATGAAAATGTAAACACCTGTACTGTTTTTTTGTATGATTTTACTTACTGATGGATACTAAATGAAGTGTAATACACCTGTACTGTATTATTTTTATATCACTGTACTGAGGTAAAATAATGAAATTAAATACACCTGTCTGTATTATATTGTATAACACTGGGGGGTTTTTTATCTAATGAAAATGTAAAAACACCCCGTATTAATTTTTTTAAAAAAAAAATGTACTGATGGTATACTATATGAATGAAATCACCCGTACTGTTTATATGTTATGACACTGTACGAGGTATTAATAAAGAATGTAAAACACCTGTACGAAAATTTTATGATCACTGTATGGATGGTAACATAAAGTGTAAAACACCCTTTCTGTATTTATGTGAAATCAAGTACGATGGGGATAAAATATATGAAGTGTAATCATCGTCTTTTATATTTATGAACAATGTACTGAGGTATTATATGAAGTGAAATACACCTGTCGTATTTATTTTTGATCACGGTTTCTGTGGTATACTATATGAAGTGTAAAAAACCCGTACTGTATCTTTTTGATCACTGTACATGGGAAACCCTATGAAGTGTAAAACACCTGTACTGTATTATATGTTTTTATCACTTTACTTTTGGGATCCATGAAGTTAATTTCACCGTTCTTTTAAATTTTAACACACTTTTTTATAAATTTAAAAAATTTGTATTGTTATCCTGTCTGTGGTTTTTATAAAAGAATGTAAACACCTGTACTGTATTTATGGGTTTTTAAACACTGTACTGTGGAAAAACTATATGAAGTTAAAACACCTGTACAATTTTTTTGTATGACACTGTACGATGGAACTAATAAGTGTAATACACACCCCCTTATTTTATGTAATCACTTTACTGATGGTAAACCCCATATAAATTAATACACCTGTCTTATTAATTTTTATGATCACTGGGACGATGGGGTACTATATAAATGAAACACCTGTACTTATTTTGTGTATGAACACTGGGGACGAGGGATAATATATAATGTAAACCCTGTACTTTTTATCTGTATAACACTGACTGATGGGGATCTATATGAATGAATACACCGTACTAAAAAATTTATAAAACACTTACTGAGGGATACTATATGAATGTAAATCCACCGTACTTTAATTGTATGATCACTGTATGAGGGTATAAACTATATGAAGTGAAACACCTGTACTGATTATATTGTAAGATCACTGTACTGATGGGATACTATAAAGAAATTAAAAACACCTTTCTGTATTTATTTAATAAACTGAAAGATGGTATACTAAAAAGGGGTAATACACCGTACTGTATTATTTGAATTTACTGGGGGG